>CM038677.1:46877286-46960729 GCA_021605205.1 Aegilops longissima | reverse complement strand
GCTATTGTTGGAAATATGCCCTAGAGGCAATAATAAATTAGTTATTATTATATTTCCTTGTTCATGATAATCGTTTATTATCCATGCTATAATTGTATTGATAGGAAACTCAGATACATGTGTGGATACATAGACAACACCATGTCCTAGTAAGCCTCTAGTTGACTAGCTCGTTGATCAATAGATGGTTACGGTTTCTGACCATGGACATTGGATGTCGTTGATAGCGGGATCACATCATTAGGAGAATGATGTGATGGACAAGATCCCAATCCTAAGCCTAGCACAAAGATCGTGTAGTTAGTATGCTAAAGCTTTTCTAATGTCAAGTATCATTTCCTTAGACCATGAGATTGTGCAACTCCGGATACCGTAGGAATGCTTTGGGTGTACCAAAGCGTCACAATGTAGCTGGGTGGCTATAAAGGTGCACTCTGGTATCTCGAAAGTGTCATTGGGTTGGCACGAATCGAGGCTGGGATTTGTCACTCTGGTTAGCGGAGAGGTATCTCTGGGCCCCTCGGTAGGACATCATCATAATGTGCACAATGTGACCAAGGGGTTGATCACGGGATGATGTGTTCGGAGCGAGTAAAGAGACTTGCGGTAATGAGATTGAACAAGGTATCGGCATACCGGCGATCGAATCTCGGGCAAGTACAATACCGCTAGACAAAGGGAATTGTATACGGGATCGATTGAGTCCTTGACATCGTGGTTCATCCGATGAGATCATCGTGGAACATGTAGGAGCCAACATGGGTATCAGATCCGCTGTTGGTTATTGGCGGAGAGCGTCTCGGTCATATGCATGGTTCCCGAACCGTGGGGTCTACACATAAGGTTCGATGGCGCTAGGGTTATAAAGGAAGTTTGTATGTGGTTACGAATGTTGTTGAGTCCGGATGAGATCCGGACGTCACGAGGAGTTCGGAATGGTCGGAGGTAAAGATTTATATATGGGAAGTCCTATTTTGGCCCAGGAAAATGTTAGGGATTTTTCGGTATTATGCAGGAAGGTTCTAGAAGGTTCGGAGTGGGGCCCACCTGCATGGGGGACCCACATGAACGTGGGTAGTGGGGCAAGGCCCACACCCCTGGTCAAAGCGCACCAAGATCCCCCTTAGAAGGAATAAGATCATATCCGAAGGGATAATATCAAGATCCTAAAAAGGGGATAACAATCGATGGGGAAAGGAAATGATGTGATTTCTTTCCTCCACCTTTATAACCCTTAATGGACTTGGAGGGCAGAAACCAGCCCCTCCACCCCTATATATAGTGGGGAGGTGCATGGGAGCTTCACCCTTGCCCTGGCGCAGCCCTCCCCTCTCCCAAGTCCTCCTCCTCTCCCGTGGTGCTTGGCGAAGCCTGCAGGATGCCATGCTCCTCCATCACCACCATGCCGTCGTGCTGCTGCTGGATGGAGTCTTCCCAACCTCTCCTCTCTCCTTGCTGGATCAAGGCATGGGAGGCGTCACCGGGCTGTCACGTGTGTTGAGCAGCGGAGGTGCCGTCCGTTCGGCACTAGGATCTCCGGTGATTTGGATCACGGCAATCGACTCCTTCAACCCCGTTCTCTTGAGCGCTTCCGCTTAGCGATCTACAAGGGTATGTAGATGCACTCTCCTTCCCTCGTTGCTAGTT
Organism: Aegilops longissima; assembly: GCA_021605205.1. Taxonomy (NCBI): domain Eukaryota; kingdom Viridiplantae; phylum Streptophyta; class Magnoliopsida; order Poales; family Poaceae; genus Aegilops; species Aegilops longissima. The sequence goes on along the minus strand of CM038677.1, from coordinate 46,959,082 downwards.
TCTCCATAGATAGATCTTGGTGACACGTGGGAAAATTTTGAATTTCTACTCGTTCCCCAGCAGTGGCATCATGAGCTAGGTCTATTCGTAGATTCTTTGCGAGTAGAACACAAAGTAGTTGTGGGCGTTGATTTTGTTCAATATGCTTACCGTTACTAGTCAATCTTGATTGGCGGCATTGTGGGATGAAGCGGCCGGACCGACCTTACGTACACTTCGTGAGACAGGTTCCACCGGTGACATGCACTTGTTGCATAAGGTGGCTAGCGGGTGCCGATCTCTCCACTTTAGTCGGATCGGATTCGATGAAAAGGGTCCTTATGAAGGGTAAATAGCAATTGACATATCACGTTGTGGTTTTGCGTAGGTAAAGCGTTCTTGCTAGAAACCCATAGCAGCCACGTAAAACATGCAAACAACAATTAGAGGGCGTCTAACTTGTTTTTGCAGGGTATGCTATGTGATGTGATATGGCCAAGAAGAATGTGATGAATGATATGTGATGTATGAGATTGATCATGTTCTTGTAATAGGAATCACGACTTGCATGTCGATGAGTATGACAACGGCAGAACCATAGGAGTTGTCTTAATTTATTGTATGACCTGCGTGTCATTGAACAACGCCATGTAATTACTTTACTTTATTGCTAACGGTAGCCATAGTAGTAGAAGTAATAAGTTGGCGAGACAACTTCATGGAACACGATGATGGAGATCATGATGATGGAGATCATGGTGTCATGCGGTGACGATGATGATCATGGAGCCCGAAGATGGAGATCAAAAGGAGCAATATGATATTGGCCATATCATGTCACTATTTGATTGCATGTGATGTTTGTCATGTTTATACATCTTATTTGCTTAAACGACGGTAGTAAATAAGATGATCCTCATAAAATTTCAAGAAAGTGTTCCCCTAACTGTGCACCGTTGCGAAAGTTAAATCGTTTGAAGCACCGCGTGATGATCGGGTGTGATAGATTCTTACGTTCACATACAGCGGGTGTAAGCCAGATTTACACCTTGAAACACTTAGGTTAACCAGCGAGCCTAGCATGTACAGACATGGCCTCGGAACACAAGAGACCGAAAGGTCGAGCATGAGTCGTATGGAGGATCGATCAACATGAAGATGTTCACCGATGATGACTAGTCCGTCTCACGTGATGATCGGACCACGGCCTAGTTGACTCGGATCATGTAATCACTTAGATGACTAGAGGATGTCTATCTGAGTGGGAGTTCATGAGATGAACTTAATTATCTGAACATAGTCAAAGATCTTTGCAAATTATGTTGTGGCTCGCGCTTTAGTTTCCATTGTTTAGATATGTTCCTAGAAAATATAGTTGAAAGTTGACGATGGCGATTATGCGGACAGAAAAAAGCTTATGTCCTTAATGCACGCTCGGTGTCTGAACCCCAAGCGTCGTCTGTGGATGTTGCGAACATCGGACATACGTTTTGATAACTACGTGATAGTTCGGTTAAGCGGTTTAGAGTTGAGGCACCAAAGGCGTTTTTGAAGCGTCGCGGAACATATGAGATGTTTGAGGGCTGAAATTGGGATTTCAGGCTCGTGCCCGTCAAGAGGTATAAGACCTCCGGCGATTTTCTTAGCCTGCAAACTAAGGAGAAAAGCTCAATCGTTGAGCTTGTGCTCAGATTGTATGAGTGCAACAATCACTTGAATCGAGTGGGAGTTGATCTTCCGGAGATAGTGATGTTTCTCCAAAGTCATTGCCACCAAGCTGCTAGAGCTTCGTGATGAACTATAACAAATCAGGGATAAATATGATGATCCTTGAGATATTAGCGATGTTTGACACATGAAAGTAGGAATCAGAAGGAGCATCAATTGTTGATGGTTGGTGAAACCACTAGTTTCAAGAAGGGCAAGGGCAAGAAGGGATACTTCATGAAACGACAAATCAGCTGCTGCTCTAATGAAGAAACCCAAGGTTGAACCCAAACCGAGACTAAGTGCTTACGTAATAAGGGAACAGCCTTTGGGCAGAATTACCCTAGATACTTGGTAGATGAGAAGGCTGGCAAGGTCGATAGAAGTATATTGGATATACATTAAGTTATTGTGTACTTTACTAGTACTCCTAGTAGCACCAGGGTATTAGATACGGTTCGGTTGCTAAGTGTTAGTAACTTCGAAATAAAGGCTCTGGAATAAGCGGAGACTAGCTAAAGGTGAGTGACGATATGTGTTGGAAGTGTTTCCAAGTTTGATGTGATCAAACATCATGCGCTCCCTCTACCATCAAGATTAGTATTAAACCTAGAATAATTGTCATTTGGTGTTTGCGTTGAGCATAGACATGATTGGATTATGTCTATACATGTCTGATTATTCATTTAAGGAGAATAATGGTTACTCTATTTATTTGAATAATACCTTCAATGGTCTTGCACCTAAAGGAATGGTTTATTGAATCTCGATCATAGTAATACACATTTTCATGCCAAAAGATATAAGATAGTAATGATGGTACCACTTACTTGTGGCACTGCCATGTAAGTCATATTGGTATAAAAGCATGAAGAAGCTCCATGTTGATGGATCTTTGGACTCACTCGTTTTGAAAAGTTTGAGACATGCGAACCATGTCTATTGGTGTATGCATGAAGAAACTCCATGCAGATGGATCGTTTGGACTCACTTGATTTTGAATCACTTGAGATATGCAAATCATACCACATGGGCAAAATAGTGAAAAGCCTCGGTTTGATAAGATGGAACAAGATAGCAACTTGTTGGAAGTAACACATTTTGATGTGTGCAGTCAATGAGTCTTTGAGGCATCTGATGAATATCGTTATGTTCTTACTTCACGGATGATTTGAGTAGATCTTGAGTGTATTTACTTGATGAAACACAAGTCTGAATTATTGAATGGTTCAAGTAATTTCAGAGTGAAGTTGAAGATCATCGTGACAAGAGGATAAAATGTCTATGATATGATCATAGAGATGAGTATCTGAGTTCTGAGCTTTGTACATAATTAAGACATTGTGGAAATTGTTTCACAATAAATACGCTGGAACACCATAGTGTGATGGTGTGTCCAAACATCATAGTTGCACCCTATTGGATATGATGCGTACCATGATGTCTCTTATCGAATTACCACTATCGTTCATGGGTTAGGCATTAGAGACAACCGCACTCACTTTAATAGGGCACCACGTAATTCCGTTGAGGCGACACCGTTTGAACTATGGTTTGGAGAAACCTAAGTTGTCGTTTCTTAAAAGTTTGGGGCTGTGATGCTTATGTGAAAAAGTTTCAGGTTGATGAGCTCGAACCCAGCGGATAAAATGCATCTTCATAGGACACCCAAAACAGTTGGGTATACCTCCGATCTCAGATTCGGAAGCAAAAGGATTGTTTCTAGAATTAGGTCCTTTCGAGAAAAGTTTCTCTCGAAAGAATTGAGTGGGAGGATGGTGGAGACTTGATGAGGTTATTGAACCATCACTTCAACAAGTGTGCAGCGAGGGCACAGGAAGTTGTTCTGTGGCGCCTACACCAATTGAAGTAGAAGCTTATGATAGTGATCATGAAGTTTTGGATCAAGTCACTACCGTACCTCGTGGGGTGACAAGGATGCGTACTACTTGAGTGGTACAGTAATCCTGTCTTGAAGGTCATGTTGCTAGACAACAATGAACCTCGAGCTATGGAGAAGCGATGGTGGGCCCATATTCCGACAAATGGCTTAGAAGCCATAAAATCGAGATAGGATCCATGACTTTGGAAGAAATACTTGATGGTGCCCGATGATCGGCAAGCCATTGAGGTAAGATGGATTTTAAAAGAAGGCAGACAATGATGGTAATATCACCATTATGAAGCTCGACTTGTGGCGAAGATGTTTTCACAAGTTCAAGGAGTTGACTACGATGAGATTTTCTCATCGTGGCGATGCTAAAGTCTGTTGGAATTGGATTAGCATTAGCTGCATGATTATGAAATCTGGCAGATGGATGTCAACATTGTTTCCTCGGCGTTATACTTGAGGAAAGGTTGTATGTGATACAATCGAGAAGGTTTTGTCAATCCTGAAAGATGCTAAAAAGTATGAAAGCTCAGCGATCCTTCTAAGGACTGGAGTAAGCATCTCGGAGTTGGAATGTGCGCTTTGATGAGATGATCAAAGATTTTGGGTTTATACAAAGTTCATGAGAAACTTGTATTTCGAAGAAGTGAGTGGGAGCACTATAAATTTCGATGAGTATATGTTGTTGACATATTGTTGATCGAAATGATGTAGAATTCTGGAAAGCATATAGGGTTATTTGAAAAGTGTTTTCAATAGAAAACCTGGATTAAGCTACTTGAACATTGAGCATCAAGATCTATGAGGATAGATCAAAAAGCTAAATGGTACTTTCAAATGAGCACATACCTTGACATGATCTTGAAGGTGTTCAAGATGGATCGATCAAAGAAGGAGTTCTTGCTGAGTTGTAAGGTATGAAGTTAAGAGTTAAAGCTCGACCACGGCGAGAGAGAGAGAAAGGGCGAAGGTGGTCCCTATGTTTTAGACATAGGCTCTGTAGTATGCTATCTTGTGTACCACCTTTGGAAGTGTGCCTTGCCATGAGTCGGCAAGGGGTACAAGTGATCGAGGAATGGATCATTGGACAGCAGTCAAAATTGTCCTTGGAGTAAATAAGGACATGTTTCTCGATTATGGAGGTGATAAAGAGTTTGGTGTAAAGGGTTACGTCGATGCAAGCTTTAACACCTATCCGGTGACTCTGAGTAGCAAACCGGATCGTATAGTGGAGCAACCATTTGGAATAGCTCCAAGTGGAGCGTGGAAGCAGCATTTACAATATGACATAGAGATTTGTGAAGTACATACGGATCTGAATATTGCAGACCGTTGACTAAAACCTCTCTCACAAGCAAAACATGATCAAACCCAGAACTCATTGAGTCTTAATCACATGATGATGTGAACTAGTTTAGTGACACTAGTAAACTCTTTGGATGTTGGTCACATGGAGATGTGACCTATGAGTGTTAATCACATGGCGATGTGAACTAGATTATTGACTCTAGTGCAAGTGGGAGACTGTTGGAAATATGCCTAGAGGCAATAATAAATTAGTTATTATTATATTTCCTTGTTCATGATAATCGTTTATTATCCATGCTATAATTGTATTGATAGGAAACTCAGATACATGTGTGGATACATAGACAACACCATGTCCTAGTAAGCCTCTAGTTGACTAGCTCGTTGATCAATAGATGGTTACGGTTTCGACCATGGACATTGGATGTCGTTGATAGCGGGATCACATCATTTGGAGAATGATGTGATGGACAAGACAATCCTAAGCCTAGCACAAAGATCGTGTAGTTAGGATGCTAAAGCTTTTCTAATGTCAAGTATCTTTTCCTTAGACCATGAGATTGTGCAACTCCGGATACCGTAGGAATGCTTTGGGTGTACCAAGCGTCCTGGCGTAGCTGGGTGGCTATAAAGGTGCACTAAAGGTATCTCGAAAGTGTACATTGGGTTGTACGAATCGAGGCTGGGATTTGTCACTCCGGTTAGCGGAGAGGTATCTCTGGGCCCACTCGGTAGGACATCATCATAATGTGCACAATGTGACCAAGGGGTTGATCACGGGATGATGTGTTCGGAGCGAGTAAAGAGACTTGCGTAGCGAGATTGAACAAGGTATCGGTATACCGGCGATCGAATCTCGGGCAAGTACAATACCGCTAGACAAAGGGAATTGTATCACGGGATCGATTGAGTCCTTGACATCGTGGTTCATCGATGAGATCATCGTGGAACATGTAGGAGCCAACATGGGTATCCAGATCCGTTGTTGGTTATTGGCGGAGAAGCGTCTCGGTCATGTGCGCATAGTTCCCGAACCGTGGGGTCTACACATAAGGTTCGATGGCGCTAGGGTTATAGGGAATAGATATCGTGGTTACGAATGTTGTTGTCCGGATGAGATCCCGTCGTCACGAGGAGTTCGGAATGGTCGGAGGTAAAGATTTATATATGGGAAGTCCTATTTTGGCCAGGAAAATGTTGGGATTTTTTCGGTATTGTATCAGGAAGGTTCTAGAAGGTTCGGAGTGGGGCCCACCTGCATGGGGGGCCCACATGAACGTGGTAGTGGGGAAGGCCCCACACCCTGGTCAAGCGCACCAAGATCCCCCTTAGAAGGAATAAGATCATATCCGAAGGATAAGATCAAGATCCCTAAAGGGGATAACAATCGATGGGGAAAGGAAAGGATGGGATTTCTTTCCTCCCACCTGGACTTCGAACCAGCCCCTCCAATGGACTTGGAGGGCAAGAAATAATCCCCCTTCAGTCCTCCTCCTATATAGTGCTTGGGGAGGCTGCATGGGAGCTGCTCCTCCACCACCACCTTGCCTGGCGCAGCCCTCCCCTCTCCCAAGTCCTCCTCCTCTTGAGCGGAGGTGCTCCGTTGGCTAGGATCCGGTGATTTGGATCACGGCAGGACTGCCAACCCGCTCCTTCATCTACCACCTCCTTCCGTCGTGCTAGTTTCTCCATAGATAGCTTGGTGGATGGAGTCTTCGTTCCCCAACAACCTCTCCCTCTCTCCTTGCTGGATCAAGGCATGGGAGGCGTGTTGGGGAGCGTCTTGGTTCTGAAAATTAACTTCTTCCTTTTTGCCTGATGCCTCGGGTTTCACATCAAGATCCATCTATGAGTTCATCTAGGCCAAGCAGTATTCAGATTGGATAGCATCTACATACCACTTTGTAGACCGGACATAGCGGTGGCGTCGGCACTCACCCGTGAGCGTGGATGAGGTAGTCACCAAGATCCATCTTGAGTTCATCTAAACAGCGAGTCAAGGGTGAGTTTGATACCACAATTCAGCCGATGATCTAGTACTCGGACCACCGAGACCAAGTGCTGAGCGGGCACCTCCGCGTTCAACACCGTGCAGTCAGCGTCGCGTCTCCTTCTTCTTGATCCAGCAAGGTGAAGGAGAGGTTGAGAAGATGGCTCCAACAGCAGCCGTGGCGTGGTGATGGTGGAACTTGCGATTCTCGGCGAGGGCCGCCGTGCACTACGGAGGAGGAGGATGTGTTGGAGAGGGAGGGGGCGCCGGGGCAAAGTGCTGTATGCCTCCCCTCCCCCTTATTTATAGGTGAAGGGAGGAGGGGCAGCCTGCCCCCTCCTCCAAGGGAGGAGTGCGGCCAGAGGGAGGTGTCCACCCCCAAGGCACCTCGGAGGTGCCTTCCCCTCATGGACTCTCCCTTTTTCCACCCTAGGCGCATGGGCCCTTGGGGCTGGTTCCCCTTGGCCCATGTGGGCTGGCTGCCTCCCACCTAGGGCCCATGTGGCCCCCAGGGCTGGTGGCCCCACGGTGGTGGACCCAGGACCCCTCCGGTGGTCCGGTACAATCTGATATCACGAAACTTGTCCCGATGGCGAAACAGCACTTCCTATATATAATTCTTTACCTCCGGACCATTCGGAACTCCTCGTGGCGTCCAGGATCTCATCGGGACTCGAACAACATTGGTTACTCACATACAAGTATTCCTATAACCCTAGCGTCACAGAACCTTAAGTGTGTAGACCCTACGGGTTGGAGACATCTGAACATGACCGAGGCGCTCTCGGGTCAATAACCAACAGCGGGATCTGGATACCCATGTTGGCTCCACATGCTCCTCGATGATCTCATCGGATGAACCACGATGTCGAGATTCAAGCAACCCGTATACTATTCCCTTTGTCAATCGGTATTTTACTTGCGAGATTCGATCGTTGGTATACCAATACCTCGTTCAATCTCGTTACCGGCAAGTCACTTTACTCGTACCGTAATGCATGATCCGTGATCAAACACTTGATCACTTTGAGCTCATTATGATGATGCATTACGAGTGGGCCGGTGATACCTCTCCGTCAGCGGAGTGACAAATCGATCTCGATCCGTGTCAACCGCAGACACTTTCGGAGATACCGTAGCATACCTTTATAGTCACCCGATTCGTTGTGGCGTTTGGTACACCAAAGCACTCCTACGGTATCCGGGAGTTACGATCTCATGGTCTAAGGAAGAGATACTTGACATTGGAAAACTCTAGCAAAGCGAACTACGATCTTTATGCTATGCTTAGGATTGGGTCTTGTCCATCACGTCATTCTCCTAATGGCGTGATCCGTTATCAATGACATCGATGTCCATAGTCGGAAACCATGACTATCTGTTGACCAACGAGCTAGTCAACTAGAGGCTTACTAGGGACATATTGTAGTCTATTATTCACACGTGTATTACGATTTCCGGTTAACACAATTATAGCACGAATAAAGACAATTATCATGAATAAGGAAATATAATAATAATGCTTTTATTATTGCCTCTAGGGCATATTTCCAACAGTCTCCACTTGCACTAGAGTCAATAATCTAGTTACATTGTGATGAATCGAACACCCATAGAGTTACGGTGCTGATCATGTTTTGCCTTAGGGAGAGGTTTAGTCAGCGGATCTGCGACATTCAGATCCGTGTGCACTTTACAAATTTCTATGTCTCCATCTTGAACATTTTCACGAATGGAGTTGAGCGGCGCTTGATGTGCCTAGTCTTCTTGTGAAACCTGGGCTCCTTTGCAAGTGCAATAGCTCGGTGTTGTCCGAGAAGAGTTTGATTAGCCCGACGCATTGGGTATGACTCTAGGTCGGTGATGAACTCCTTCACCCAAATTGCTTCATGTGCTGCCTCCGAGGCTGCCATGTACTCCGCTTCACATGTAGATCCCGCCACGGCCTTTGCTTGCAGCTGCACCAGCTTCTTGCCCCACCATTCAAAATATACCGTATCCGGTTTGTGACTTAGAGTCATCGGATCTGTGTCGAAGCTAAGCGTCGGCGTAACCTTTTCTGACAAGCTCTTCGTCACCTCCATAAACGAAACATTTCCTTAGTCCTTTTCGGTACTTCAGGATATTCTTGACCGCTGTCCGGTGTTCCTTGCGGGATTACTTTGGTACCTTCCTACCAAACTTACGGCAAGGTTTACATCAGTCAGTACACAGCATGGCATACATAATAGAACCTATGGCTGAGGCATGGGGATGACACTCATCTCTTCTATATCTTTTGCCGTGGTGGGACATTGAGCTGAGCTCAATTTCACACCTTGCAATCAGGCAAGAACCCTTCTTAGATTGATCCATATTGAACTTCTTCAATATCTTATCAAGGTATGTGCTTTGTGAAAGACCTATGAGGCGTCTCGATCTATCTCTATAGATCTTGATGCCTAATATATAACAACTTCTCAAGGTCCTTCATTGAAAACTCTTATTCAAGTAGGCCTTGATGCTGTCCAAAGTTCTATATCATTTCCCATCAAAAGTATGTCATCTACATATAATATGAGAAATGCTCTGAGCTCCCACTCACTTTCTTGTAAACACAGGCTTCTCCATAAGTGCATGTAAACTAAGCGCTTTGATCATCTCATCAAGCGAATGTTCTAACTCGAGATGCTTGCACCAGCCCATAAATCGGCGTTGGAGCTTGCACACCTTGTCGAGCATTCTTAGGATCGACAAAACCTTCGGCTGCATCATATACAATTCTTCCTTAAGAAACCATTAAGGAATGCCGTTTTGGCGTCCATTTGCCATATCTCATAATCATAGTATCGGCAATTGCTAACATGATTACGACGGACTTTAACCGCTACGGTGAGAAAGTCTCATCGTAGTCAACCCCTTGAACTTGTCGATAACCCTTAGCGACAAGCCGAGCTATAGATGGTCACATTACCATCGCGTCATCTTCTTCTTAAAGATCCATTTATTTTCTATGGCTCGCCGTTCAGCGGGCAAGTCGGTCAAAGTCCATACTTTGTTTTCATACATGGATCCTATCTCGGTTTCATGGCTTCTAGCCATTTGTTGGAATCCGGGCCGCCATTGCTTCCTCATAGTTGAAGGTTCACGTTGTCTAACAACATGATTTCCAAGACAGGGTTGCCGTACCACTGCAGTGCGGAGCGTGTCCTTGTTGACCTTGAATTTCAGTAGGAGCTTGATCGAAGCATCTTGATCATCATCATTAATTTCCTCTCTAGTCGGTGTAGGCACCTCGAAGCGTTTTCTTGAGTTGCGCCATTTTCCCGTTCAAGAGGTAACACTTCATCAAGTTCTACTTTCCTCCCACTTACTTCTTTCGAGAGAAACTCTTTCTCTAGAAAGGATCCATTCTTGGCAACAAAGATCTTGCCCTCGGATCTGAGGTAGAAGGTATACCCAATGGTTTCTTTAGGGTATCCTATGAAGCGCATTTTCCGACTTGGGTTCGAGCTTTTCAGGTTGAAGTTTCTTGACATAAGCATCGCATCCCCAAACTTTTAGAAGCGACAGCTTAGGTTTCTTCCCAAACCATAATTCATACGGTGTCGTCTCAGCAGTTTAGGCGGTGCCCTATTTAAAGTGAATGGCTGTCTCTAAAGCATAGCCCCAAAAGATAGCGGTAAATCGGTAGAGACATCATAGATCGCACCATATCCAATAGAGTGCGATTACGACGTTCGGACACACCATTCGCTGAGGTGTTCGGTGGCGTGAGTTGTGAAACTATTCCACATTTTCTTAAGTGTGTGCCAAATTCGTGACTCAAGTATTCTCCTCCACGATCGATCGTAGAAACTTGATCTTTCTATCACGTTGATTTTCAACCTCACTCTGAAATTCCTTGAACCTTTCAAGGTCTCGGACTTGTGTTTCATTAAGTAGATATACCCATATCTACTCAAGTCATCGATGAGGTGAGAACATAACGATAGCCTCCATGAGCCTCAACACTCATTGGACGCATACATCGGTATGTATGATTTCCAATAAGTTGGTTGCTCGCTCCATTGTTCTGAGCGGAGTCTTGGTCATTTTACCCATGAGGCATGGTTACTTGCGTGTCAAATGATTCATAATCAAGAGACTCTAAAGTCCATCTGCATGGAGCTTCTTCATCGTTTGACACCTATGTGACCAAAGGCGGCAGTGCCACAAATATGTGGGACTATTGTTATCAACTTTAACTCTTTTGGTATTCACACTATGAATATGTGTATCATCACGTCTGAGATTCATTAAGAATAAACCATTAACCATCGAGACATGACCATAAAACATATCTCTCATATAAATAGAACAACCATTATTCTCGGATTTAAATGAGTAGCCATCTCGAATTAAGCGAGATCCGGATACAATGTTCATGCTCAAACTTGGCACTAAATAACAATTATTGAGGTTTAAAACTAATCCCGTAGGTAAATGTAGAGGCAGCGTGCCGTGGCGATCACATCGACCTTGGAACCATTCCGCGGCGCATCATCACCTCGTCCCTCGCCGGTCTCCGTTTATTCCGCAGCTCCTGCTTTGAGTTACAAATATGAGCAACTGCACGGTATCAAATACCCAAGAGCTACTACGAGTCTTGGTAAGGTACACATCAATTACATGTATATCACATATACCTTTGGTTTTGCGGCCTTCTTGTCCGCTAAGTATTTGGGGCAGTTCCGCTTCGGTGACCACTTCCTTGCAATAAAAGCACTCAGTTTCGGGCTTGGGTCCATTCTTTGGCTTCTTCCGGCAACTTGCTTGCGGGGCGGCAACTTCCTTGCCGTCCTTCTTGAAGTTCTTTTTGCCCTTGCCCTTCTTGAACTTAGTGGTTTTATTCACCATCAACACTTGATGTTCTTTCTTGATTTCTACCTCTGCTGATTTCAGCATAGCATATACTTCAGGAATGGTCTTTACCATCCCCGCATATTGTAGTTCATCACAAAGCTCTTGTAGCTAGGTGGAGCGGCGGAGGATTCTGTCAATGACCGCTTCATCCGGAGATTAACTTCAGTTGAGTCAGCGGTTGTACAACCGGACATTTTGAGTATGTGCTCCTTGTGAGCCATTTTCCTCCATCTTACAGCTAAAGAATTTGTCGGAGACTTCATATCTCTCGACCGGGCATGAGCTTGGAAAACCATTTTCAGCTCTTGAACATCTCATATGCTCCATGTCTCTCAAAGCGCTTTTGGAGCCCGGCTCTAAGCTGTAAAGCATGCCGCCTGAGCGAGGGAGTAATCATCGGCGTGACTGCCAAGCGTTCATAACGTCTTGTTCTGCGGGGAGAATAGGTCGTCACCCAGCGGTGCTCTTAGGACATAATCTTTCTTGGCAGCTATGAGGATAATCCTCGGGTTCGGACCCAGTCCGTATAGTTGCTACCATCGTCTTTCAGCTTGGTTTTCTCTAGGAGCAGCGTTGAAGTTGAGGACTCGTTGGCCATTTGATCTACAAGACACATTGTAAATATTTAGACTAAGTTCATGATAATAAAGTTCATTTAATCAAATTTAATGAACTCCCACTCAGATAGACATCCCTCTACTAGTCATCTAAGTATTACATGATCCGAGTCGACTAGGCGTGTCCGATCATCACGTGAGACGGACTAGTCAACATCGGTGAACATCTTCATGTTGATCGTATCTTCTATCGACTCATGCTCGACCTTCGGTCTTACGTGTTCGAGGCCATGTCTGTACATGCTAGGCTCGTCAAGTCAACCTAAGTGTTTTGCGTGTGTAAATCTGTCTTACACCGTTGTATGCGACGTAAGGACCTATCACCCGATCATCACGTGGTGCTTGAACGACGAACCTTAACAGCGGTGCACAGTTAGGGTGAACACTTTCTTGAAATTATTATGAGGATCATCTTATTTACTACCGTCGTTCTAAGTAAACAAGATGCAAAACATGATAAACATCACATGCAATCAAATAATAAGCGTGACATGATATGGCCAATATCACATAGCTCCTTTGATCTCCATCTTGGGGCTCCATGATCATCTTGTCACCGGCTTGACACCATGATCCTCATCATCATGATCTTCATCATCGTGTCTCCATGAAGTTGCTCACCAACTATTACTTCTACTACTATGGCTAGCAGCGTTTAGCAATAAAGTAAAGTAATTTACATGGCGATTCTCAATGACGCAGGTCATACAAAAATAAAGACAACTCCTATGGCTCCTGCGGTTGTCATACTCATCGACATGCAAGTCGTGATTCCTATTACAATAGCATGAACATCTCATACATCACATATAGATCATTCATCATACATCACAACTTTGGCCATATCATATCACAAAGCACTTGCTGCAAAAACAAGTTAGGCGTCCTCTAATTGTTGTTGCAAGTTTTACGTGGCTGAATTAGGGTTCTAGCAAGAACGTTTTCTTACCTACGTTCAAACCACAGCGTGATTTGTCAATCTCTATTTACCCTTCATAAGGACCCTGTTCATCGAATCCGAACCAACTAAAGTAGGAGAGCGGACACCGCCAGACCACCTTATGCAACTTAGTGCATGTTAGTCGGTGGAACCGGTCTCACGTAAGCGTGCGTGTAAGGTTGGTCGGGCGCTTCATCCCACAATACCGCTGAATCAAGATTGACTAATAGCGGCAAGAAGAATTGACAACATCTCGCCCACAACAAATTGTGTTCTACTCGCGCAAGAAGAACTACGCATAGACCTAGCTCATGATGCCTTTGTTGGGGAGCGTTGCAGAAAATTAAAATTTTTCCTCGGTTTCACCAAGATCCATCTATGAGTTCATCTAGCAGCAGTATTCAGATTGGATAGCATCTACATACCACTTTGTAGATGCATAGCAGAGCGTCGGAGTGAGCGTGGATGAGGTAGTCGTGCTTGCGATCCAATTCATCGATGATCTAGTGCGAGCAGACGGCACCTCGCGTTCAACACCGTGCGGTCAGCGTAGCGTCTCCTTCTTCTTGATCCAGCAAGGTGAAGGAGAGGTTGAGAAGATAGCTCCAGCAGCAGACGCGACGGCGTGGTGATGGTGGAACTTGCGATATTCGGCGGGGCTTCGCGTGCACTACGGAGGAGGATGTGTTGGAGAGGAGAGGGGCGTCCAGGGCAAGGTGCTGCTGCCCCCTCCCTCCCCCTTATATAGGTGCTAAGGAGGGGGGGGCAGCCTGCCCCCTCCTCCAAGGGAGGAGTGCGGCCAAGAGGGAGGTGTCCACCCTCCCAAGGCACCTCGGAGGTGCCTTCCCCTCATGGACTCTCCCTTTTTTCCACCCTAGGCGCATGGGCCCCTTGGGGCTGGTTCCCCTTGGCCCATGTGGGCCTAGGCGCACCACCTAGGGCCCATGTGGCCCCACAGGGCTAGTGGCCCCCTTGGTGGACCAGGGACCCCTCCGGTGGTCCCGGTACAATCCGATATCACGAAACTTGTCCCGATGGCGAAACAGCACTTCCTATATATAATTCTTTACCTCCGGACCATTCCGGAACTCCTCGTGGCGTCCAGGATCTCATCGGGACTCGAACAACATTCGGGTTACTGCACATACATATTCCTATAACCCTAAGCGTTCAGAACCTTAAGTGTGTAGACCCTACGGGTTGGGAGACATCTGGAACATGGCCGAGGCGGCTCTCGGGCAATAACCAACAGCGGGATCTGGATACCCATGTTGGCTCCACATTCTCCACGATGATCTCATCGGATGAACCACGATGTCAAGATTCAATTAATCCGTATCGATTCCCTTTGTCAATCGGTATTTTACTTGCCGAGATTCGATCGTCGGTATACCAATACCTCGTTCAATCTCGTTACCGGCAAGTCACTTTTCTCGTACCGTAATGCATGATCCCGTGATCAAACACTTTGATCACATTGAGCTCATTGTGATGATGCATTACCGAGAGGGCCGGTGATACCTCTCCGTCAAGCGGAGTGACAAATCGATCTCGATCCATGTCAACCGCAGACACTTTCGGAGATACCGTAGCATACCTTTATAGTCACCCGATTCGTTGTGACGTTTGGCACACCAAAGCACTCCTACGGTATCCAGGAGTTACGATCTCATGGTCTAAGGAAAGGATACTTGACATTGGAAAACTCTAGCAAGCGAACTATGCGATCTTATGCTATGTTTTAGGATTGGGTCTTGTCCATCACATCATTCTCCTAATGATGTGATCCGTTATCGATGACATCCAATGTCCATAGTCAGGAAACCATGACTATCGTCGATCAACGAGCTAGTCAACTAGAGGCTCACTAGGGACATGTTGTTATGCATTATTCACACATGTATTACGATTTCCGGTTAACACAATTATAGCACGAATAAAGACAATTATCATGAATAAGGAAATATAATAATAATGCTTTTATTATTGCCTCTAGGGCATATTTCCAACAAGACGTCACCGGGCTGTACGTGTGTTGAACGCGGAGGTGCCATCCGTTCGGCACTAGGATCTCCGGTGATTTGGATCCTGACAATCACGACTCCTTCAACCCCGTTCTCTTGAACGCTTCCGCTTAGCGATCTACAAGGGTATTTAGATGCACTCTCCTTCCCCTCGTTGCTAGTTTCTCCATAGATAGATCTTGGTGACACGTAGGAAAATTTTGAATTTTTACTACGTTCCCCAATAGGTGCCACGAACCGGGACTAATGCTCTTGCTATATATACAACACTTAGGAAAATTTGACGAACACATCGCTAGTTGCCCCCCGGCTCGCCCGACGATGCCGAGCTCATCGACGCCGCCAGGCTGCCCAGATCGACGCCGTCCGCTTCCCCAACGCCGTCCGCCGCCAGGCGCTTGATCCGCGCCATGATCGTCGCCTCTGCCCCGTCGCCGCCCGGCCTTCCCAACGCCGCCCGCCCGCCCCGCCCGATCGTCGTAAATCGTCGCCCGCCCGTCGTCGCCGTTGCCCCAGCAGCGCCAGTCGCGCCCCCTACCGACCCGCCCCACCGTCGCCCGTAAATGCGGCCACGCCCTACCTTGACCCGCCGTGGTCGCGCCAGCGCCCTCGCCGCCCAATAAATCGCCCTCGCCGGCCGCCCCGTTGTGAGCAGCCGCCCGTGAGAGCTCATGTTAGATCTTGCATTTTTGTTCATTGCATTTTTTGTTTATATATATATATATATATATATATATATATATATATATATATATATATATATTGTTCATTGCATTTTTTTCAGATATATAATGTATATATGTATGTGGTAGCTATATGATGAATGGATGTGGCTATGTGAAATGCGAATATAATGTTCATAGCATTTTTTGTTTATATATATTTTTCATATATGTATTACTTTTTTATTTAGGTTGTTAGTAGATATCGATTTTAGGTTAGTGCATTTTAATTAGGTTAGTGTAGAGGAAAAAGTAAAATAAGGAAAAGGAAGAAAAGGAAGAAGGAAGAAGGAAGAAGAAGAAGAAAAAGAAGGAGAGGAAAAGGAAAATAAGTAGAAAGAAGGAGAAGAAGAAGGAGAAGGCGAGGAGAGGAAGAAGAGGAAGAAGAAGAAAAAAGGGAGAATAAGAAGGAATGAGGAGCTTCTTCTCCTTTTTTCTCCTCTTTTCGAGGTGTCGAGGATCGCCGAGGGTGGGGTGGGAACTAGGGTAGAGGGGTAGGGGTAGATTAAGGGGTCAAGGTCGAGGGTTTGAGGGTCGAGGTTCGAGGGTTCTATAGGGTCGAGGATCGAGGTCGAGGTTCGAGGGTCGTCTAAGGGCCGAGGTTCGAGGTCATCGAGGTTAGAGGTCGAGGATCGCCGAGGGTGAGAGAGGTTTCCTAGTGTCAAAGTATTGAAGAAATCCATGGCTTCATCATTGGCGGAGTAACGAGCATGATGGTACAAAGTCCTCCAAAGTTATTTTGGAATGGAGTCCGGATAGGATAATTTGCCTTTTTATGCAATTTTAGCAAAGGCCTTCCAAATAACGATATTGGAAGGTTCTTGCTAAACTTTGTACCAAAAGCGAATTATCTATCTGGGACTCCGTTCAAAATAACTTTGAAACTTCATGCCATCATGCACCTATTACTAGCCTAATGATGAAGACATGGTTTGTTGAATCCTTTGACACTGGGCAACCTCCGACCCCTGAGATCCTCGACCCTGTTCTGAGAGGAAGAAGAGGAAGAAGAAAAAAAAGAGGCGAAAGAATAGAGGTTCTCCTCTGTTCTTTCTTCTCCTCTTTTTCTTCTTCTTCCTCTTTTTTATCGGGAGCGAGGGTGCGTCGAGGGTGGCCCGGCGGTAGAGAAACCCTAATTAAATAGCAAGTATCGTCGGTGTGAGCATGTGGCCGTCGGTGTGGGACACTATATCCACGTCCCACAAGTGGCCTTGGCGTCGATGCCCACGTCACTTGTGGGACACAGATGTAGTGTAAATCGTTGTTGTTGTCGATATACCCCTCCCGATAGCTTCAACACGTGGGGAAGCGATATTACCCCCTCCTTGAAGCGTTCTCGAGGCCCCCTAATCCTTGAAGCATTGTCGAGGCCACCGAAACCCTAGAGAAGCAGCGTCGAGGCCACTAATTAATATGATTCCTTATTGTGATTAGCTAGCTAGTTCTCGTTTTCCACTAATGTATCCATATCTGTCATGTTTGAATAATAATTGCCATGTTGTAAATATTTGCGAAACTATGGACACCCGCCCGAGGCGAAGCACAAGAAGCGTTGTTGAGGACATAATCGCAGAAGGAAGTGATGCCGTCAGCTCGTTGATGTTTCTCAACGACACCGATGGTCTGGAAGGAGAGGGTGAAGAAGCAGCTGGCTATGATTATGATGGCTCCAATGACCCAATGCCGGTGGAAGAAGGGGAGGGTGAAGAAGTAGACCGTGAGGACTGCTCCGGTGATCACCGAACTGAGTCCGGCCAGGTATATATATTAGTTAAGCCTATGTTGACTAGATAATTGATGCATTCATTGTTTTGGTATGTACACATATTAATTAACTCTCGTCTTTGTTTCTTTTTCTAGCCCTCGGATCGAGCACAACCGGTAAAGAGGCGAGGCCGAAGAAAAAGTTGAGCTCGGATGAAAGGTTTGAGATCATAGAAATCACCTTGACGGACCAACCGATTGAACCCATCCGGACAAAGAAGGCAATTGTTGCTCGGTCACGGGGTTACGGTTGGGACAAGATCGATCAGCATCCAGCAATGGTATAAGCCTAAACGAAGACCTTGAGGTGTCTTATGTCAATGATCTCAGAAAAATGATCTTTGGACTGAGCTGAAGTCAAATTTCACCCTACCGCGGAGGATGATCCGGAGAAGCCAGTTATAGAGCCATTAATCAAGTCTTTTGCTCTTAAGAAGATGGCAGACCTATTCAGGAATTGGAAGAAAGACCTGAATAAGTTTGTCGATAAAAAGACACCAGAATTCAAGGGCAAATATGAGAAGATCGAGATGGTGGCCGCATTGTGGCCCACAAGACATCGAGAAAAGAGTAAAAAGATGTCGGCGACAAACAAGCAAAATGCTGCAAAGAAGAAGCTTCACCATCGCATGCGAGGTCGGTGGCTACCTCATAGCCCGGCCTAAGTGGGCCAAGGCTGAGAATGATCTGCTTGATAAAGGGATCGAACCGAGACAATGAAGCTGGCAGACCGTTGCGGACTTGGTTCTTGAGGGCTGGCGGAACCTTGGACCACATATCGAGGAAGTGCATTTGGACGGATGATCAATTGGACATACCGGTCAAGAGGCTAAAGCAATATATCGAAACAACGCAACAAGGAAGTTCGTTCGAGCGAGGGAGAAGGGCGAGCTCACAATGGCCCTCGGGAATCCTGAGCACCACAGGCGGACATGAGGCACGCCGGAGCTCCGTTTCGTGGAAGGCTGGATTTCGGGATGAGGGGTTACAAAACCCATGAGAGGAGGAAGAAAGCTGGAAGCGAGTAATGGTAATGGGGCTAGAAGGCGAGAAGAAGAATGGAGCAAGCGACCTGCGAAGCTTCCCGAAGCTACCCCGCCATCTCGGCGGAGGCGGTGTGGCTTCCACCGAGCTGCTTCAGCGGAGCATGCCTTGGCGGCTCCTGCCAGCTATCCGTGGATGCTATCACGAGTCTCAAAATTTCCACCTTATGGCGCAATGGAGCAATTTGAAGGTCAAAGCGGCTGTTGGCTCTGTTTATCCTACTAAACCCGACTCAACTTTTCCTGTCGGCCGATTCGAGAAGGATATGCTAAGGTGATGGTGGATGAAATAACGGAGGATTTGAGGACCTCGGCAGACCACCCTACGGTGAAGGGAGTATCGGCTGGGTTACGCTCTGAAGACTCCATGCCTATGGCGGAAGGATCTCATCAACCTTCGAACTGGGCGCCTCCGCCTCCTCCTCCTCCTCCTCCGGTGAGTCAGGGCACTCCGCCTCCTCCACCGCCTCCTCCTCGGCGAGTGGCGATCAGGGCACTCGGCGGATCCTTCTCCGGCGTGGCGGCACTCCGCCTCCTTCTCCGCTTTGCACCCGGCGGCGCCCGAGCAGCCAGCCTCCTCCTTCTCCGCCTCGTCGGCAAAGGCGGAAGAGACCCGCCGCCCGCTCCGGTAGCGTCGTAGTCCTTCTCCTCCGCCTCGTAAGCAAGGAAAAGACATCCGCTCCGTCTGCTTTCTGCTGGCGTCTAGCGAGTACAGCCAAAGCGGGAGGAGATCTGATTCGGTCCTTCTCGAAGAATCGGAGAAGTTACCATCTGAGAGGACCGAGGAGGAAAATCGAAGATCACACAGACGGAGTGGATGACTGGTTTGAAGGGTTGAAAGCAAAGAGACATCCACCTCCGGAGGAAAGGTAGATCCGATGAAAGCGAAGCGCACTCTGGCTGCCACGACAAAACCACCCAAGTCTCCGCCGAAGGCAACTATAAGCGCATTATTGGAAGGCATTTGCGAAGCGGAGCGTCGGGAAGTACTAAAAGTGATCAAAGAATGAAAGAGCGGCGAGCTGGGAAACAAATTGCCTAGCTCGGCGAACAAAGCAAACAATCGTGCCCCCGCTCAAGGTGTGCGCTAGCGACATCGTCGATCCGAGGATGGTGCCGGTTATGGCAATCCTGAAGATTACCTGCCCGACGATGTACATTATGGTTTCTTGGAGGTGTAGATACAAAGATCTGATGCGGAAGCCTCTCGTCAAAGATGAAAGATATCTATCAGCGATGATCGAAGATTGCATGATTGGTACATGAAAACCTGCATAGAGTTTGAGGGAGAGTACTTTGTATGTGAGAGTTAAAAGGAGCATGACCTCGTTGGAATTGAACTGTTGCCTATTCCATTTGAGGAGTTCTATCAGTTTTCAATTAATTGGCCCTCGATAAAGCAGCGATCACCTGCTACATGCGTAAGTAGTACTACTTACATCATTAAGTCTCTCTATATAACTCAGCTCTTTCATTGCATGTATTTATAATTATCCTCACTATATTATGCAGATTGAAGATCGCGAATTGAAGAAAAGACAAGTGGGTGATATTGGGTTCATTAACACATATCTCATAGATGCAAGCTGAGGTTGAATTTCATGCGAAAATACCGAGGCCAACTTGCTACAATCGTTGGTAATAAATGAACACAAGGATATAATACTCTTTCCTTACAACTTCAAGTGAGTATTCTTGTCTTGTGGCATATTGGTTTCCTTATTAGTCAGGTTATAGTAATGTAATATTGATGAGTTATGCATGCGTGCTTGAGTACCACTATATTCTCCTAGATATTAAGCTTGAGCATGGAGTAGTAACTATCTTAGACTCCAAACAAAAGATCCCAAGGAGTATCGGACATGACTGAAATGCTCGAGAAGTAAGTTAAATCGATCATTATCCACCATATCAACAACTTTGTTCATTTCTGATATCAAGTAATTGTTTTCTTTGTATGGCAGGGTTTGGGAAAATTCACCAAAAAGCTCGGGACTGCCGAAGAAGCTGCAATTTAGACACCAGTAAGTACTATAGTAGCATATTCACGCATCTCCTAGTGATTCAAGCGCTAGTTTCATCAATACCATTTAACATGCTTGCTAATTATCAGTTTGATTGACCTCTATTTCTTGTAAAGTGGTTGTGGCAGGAACAAGGGAATGATTTACTGTGGATACTACATTTGCGAGTCCATCCGCCACACGACACTGTAATGAGGCTACTCGACAAACAATATGAAGTGCGTAAATAACAATATTGACAATTTTATTTTATTACCATCATTTGTGTTGAGTTTCATTCATTCATATATATATATATGTATTGACCCCTTCTTAAAATTAGATGTTTGGATGCGGGATGAACTACTAGCACCAGATCGCTGCGAGCAATTCAAGAGGAATTGGCGGCATTCTTTCTTGACCACGTGATCGCTGAAGATGGAGAATACTATGTGGACCGCAGCGTCCGTATGTTAGGAGATTATTTTGTAAAGATAATTATTGTATATATGTAGCGGTAGTGTCGAATAGATATCACGAGAACTTGTTGTTCGACCAATCTCGGAGGAGAAGGAGGTGGTGATATCACTTCCCTCTCTATGCATATATGTTCATGGCGATCTTACTGTTTCCTTCGTTTGCTTACTAGCTAGCTAGTGTGTCTAGCAAGTCCTCTCTATCACGTATGTATAGTCGTAGCATCGACCAAGCACAGAGATAAAGAGGACACTTCTCTCTATTAATTAGCTAGCTAACACAATATATGAAGCACCTAAATTAACCCCCAAAACCCCAACCCCCGTTTTCAAAAAAACCCAATGAGGGAGTTCGGACTAGGGGTGTCGGATAGCGAACTATCATCATCGGCGGACTCCAAGACTATGAAGATAGAAGATTGAAGACTTCGTCCCGTGTCCGGATGGGACTTTCCTTGGCGTGGAAGGCAAGCTTGGCGTCTGGATATGTAGAGCTCCTACCATTGTAACCGACTACATGTAACCCTAGCCCTCTCCGGTGTCTATATAAACCAGATGGCTTTAGTCCATAGGACGAACAACAATCATACCATAGGCTAGCTTCTAGGGTTTAGCCTCTTTGATCTCGTGGTAGATCCACTCTTGTAACACACATCATCAATATTAATCAAGCGGGGCGTGGGTTTTACCTCCATCAAGAGCCCGAACACAGGTAAAACATTGTGTCCCTTGTCTCTGTTACCATCCGCCTAGGCGCTGCATTGGGACCCCCTACCGAGATCCGCGGTTTGACACCGACATTGGTGCTTTCATTGAGAGTTCCTCGTGTCATCACCGATAGGCCCGATGGCTCCCGATCATCAACGGCAGCAGCGGTCGGTGAGACTTTTCTCCCGGACAGATCTTCGTGTTGGCGGCTTTGCTGCGGGCCAATTAAGCAGCCATCTGGAGCAGATCAGCTTCGCCCCTGGCCATCAGGTCAGATTTGGAAGTTTGAACTATCGGCCGATATTCGCGGAGACTTGATCTTGACGGTTGAGCCGCAATAGCGTGCCGCCTTGTCTCGATGGGCATGATCTAACTCTGCGGCGAGCGGTGCCACGGAGGCGCACGATATCGCTCCGACCCTTAATCCGGGCGGATTCCCCGATCGTGGGCGAGTGGTTGGACACGCCTCGGGGCTACAATCTCTCGGCGTCGGGCGAACTCCATCCTGTCGCTGCGAAGACCTCGACTCCGGTGCGGACTCCTCTCCGGACTCCGAACCCTCCGCGCCCCTGCCAATCGGATCCGATTGGGCGCCGGTCATGGAGTTCGCGGCCGCGGACATCTTTCAGCACTTGCCCTTTGGCGACATCCTGAATTCAGTAAATTCTCTCTCTTTATCCGGAGAGCCCTGGCCGGACCATGGTCAGGAAGGTTGGGATCTGAGACGACGAAGAAATTCAGCGCACCCACCACCCGCCCGTAGCCCAGCCGATAGCCTACGGCGTGCTCGATTTGACTCGAAGACATCGGCGGTATGGGCGGCGATGTAGAGACAACAATGAACCAGCGCCTATAGGATCTGGACAACCTCATCGAGGATGTATACATGGTGGATACACCTAAAGGAAATGAAGAGCGAGGAGCAGCGGGGCGCTCGAAGGATAAATCCCTCGGCAGTCAAAGCGGCAGCGTAAGCGCCGAACAAAGTCCGCCTCAACAAAGACCCAGCCATAGAGCGAGGCGAACGGTGGACAACGAACAAGCTATCGAGCAATCGTCCGAACAAGACAGCTTGGATAAACAATCTGTCCCGGCAAAGACAACAGATCCGGACGATCTCGCCGGACAAACTATTGAGCAAAATGACCTCCATAAAGGCTCGTCGCCCTGCTGGCGTAGCCTGAAAAAGCAAGCGGAAGCTCAAAACAGCGGAAGATGCACTCAGGATCGAGATGGAGCAAAGTCTTGACACCCATGAACAAATGCTGGCTGACGATCGCCGAACAAAAACTACCGAAAAGCTACGCCCGAATTCGATGAGGAGGCCTTGAAACCCCACAATTAAAAAGTAAGAAGGCCACCGGTGGGATGGGCGACCCCACGGCAAAAAAGAAGCGGTGAATGGCGCGCACACAAGCCAATATGCGATCCGCATAAGATTCACATAAAAGGATGGCCCGATTAGGTCCATCTATGGGCCAAGCAGGCTCGTCAAAGCAATGCAATCGCCAAAATTCCAAAGATCACGGCACACCCAAATATAGAGGCGCGCACACCCCTATGTTTTACCGATGAGGTCTTTGGATCATGAATTTCCAGCGGGATTCAAACCCGTAAACATAGAGGCATATGGCGGAACAACAGACCACAGAGTGCGGATCGAGGATTACATCCTCCACATACACATGGCTAGAGAGGCGATCTCACGCCATAAAATACTTACCCTTAAACTCAAAGGGCCAGCTCGGCATTGGCTTAAAGCCTCCCGAAAATACCATTGGAAGCTGGGGAGGCTCGAGGATGCATTTGGGCAAATTTTAGGGGACTTATGTCCGCCCTCCGGATCTGACGATCTAAGTCACATAACTCAACAGCCGGAGAGTCAGCCGGAAATTCTGGAACAGGTTCCTTACTAAAAAGAACCAAATAGTCGATTGTCCGGACGCGAAGCCTTAGCAGCTTTCAAACACAGCGTCCAGGGCGAATGGCTGCTTGAGACACCTCGGCCAAGAAAAGCCAAGAACAATGGCCGCATTAACAAGCCTCATGACCCGCTTTTGCGCGGGAGGACAGCTGGCTGGCTAGATGCGACACCAGCGACCGAGTGCATCGAAATCAGAGATGGGAATGGGAAATCACGGCCTTGAAAAGATCGGCGCGGAATAAGGAAAATGGCCCAAATAGTACAGCGATCAACGCCCGAATTCAAAAGCTCTCGACTGAACAACAAAACACTGCCCTAAAGGATAACGGTGACGAGCTATCCAACCTAAACAAGATTACGGATAGGTATGTCAAATACATGGTACCTCGGGAAGCACGCAAACCATACCCACAGAGATTGTTGGGTCTTCAAGCAGTCCGACCGACTTAACGCCCGAACACAAGGGCTCGACACACCAAGTGAAAGGACAAAACCCAAAAGCACCACAAGCAGAGCCTCGGAAAACAAAAAACTTTCCCACGGAGATCAAAACAGTAAACTCACTTCACGTGATCAAAAGGAAAAACAAGCGGCGCCCCTAAAAGGCGCGCCGCTGTGAGTTATCAAAACCAATCACCTTCGACCATCAGGACTATTCCGATAATATCCGGAGCATAGGATGGACTGCCTTGATATTGGATCCTATAATCGTGGATTCAATTTACACATGTCCTCATGGATGGCAGCGATGACATAAACCGATATATCGAGGACACAATCCATGAGGATGGGGATAAACCAACCAAAATTAGCCGTAGCAACACCTCCTTTAAAGAATCTTGCGAGCCCATCATCCTTACACGGGCTCCATACTGCTAGAAGTTGTGTTTGGTTCATCCGACAACTTCCGTCGCGAAAAGTTACTCTTCCATATGCCCCGTTTAAAAGTAGCCATCAAGCACTATTGGGGCCTAAAGCTTTAGCCGCTTTAATGCAATACCGCATTATGCATCTCTAACACTTAAAATGCCGGTCCCAGCGGCATCATCTCGTTAAAAGGAAGTATTAAGTGTTACTCGAACACGGAAGAAGGAGACTGCATCAACAGCTCCACAGCTATCCGGCTCCACTAGGAAAGAACCTGAAATTGGTCATTCAAACCCCGGACACGGCTAGACAAGTCCGGCGCCTACTAGCGGCATACCCCCATATGAGGGGCTACATGCATGTATAACAAGAGACAATAGAGCTCAATTTTATTCTTGAACCGTACTCTGTTCATTTAATATTAAGTACATCTTTACATACGATCCTTTTCTTTCAAACTAAGTTCCTCTCTTTTACGGATGAACAACGTGCTACACCGTCGAGGATCGGCTGCGCGGAGACACGAGCGCAGGCGTGCAGCGGGGACCCGTTGCAAGGATTCTTTTGATTAAGACCCTGCGTAAACCTTTTTCCTTGTCTCTTGTTGATATACATTCCCGGTTCCTTAATATAACCGAGGAGGCTGGTGCTTTGGCATTGGCAGCGCCAGAATTTCTTGGCGTGCACTGGACACAAGGGGCTTAGGGCATTATTTTGCCCATTTTCATAAAAGACCGAATACCTTAGGGGTATTGGCGTCTCGAGATTAGGCCTTATATGCATCAGCTCGAATCATGTCTACGGTCAAATGTTGGGTTGCCCGGCTCCTGTGTTTTGCTGCCTTATGTTCCGTTTTCACGGCTAAGCGGCACCGGAGAACTCTGCGATTGTGCCCGGTTGGCGGGCGAGCACCTCGATGAAAGCGAAACTGCTGTCATGATATAGCGAGACTGGTCAACCACTCGATGACTCACAGGAATTTTAGGATTCCTCCGCATTAACGAAGGACGGTTTTCGGTCGGGCACATCGCAGCCAATTCGGGAGAGTGCGGTGCCCCAGGGCTATATAGTAGCCCCACCCTCGAACTCCTATGGCTAAGTGAAAGTGATAAAGCATTATAGTCCGGTTGCCTGGTTTGCTACGCCATCACCTCCTTAACAGGACCAAGACATTGGATTAAGTGTGAAAAGGCGCTTTCTTTGCAAACACCCCCGCACTATGTGCCTGGGGCCTGAAGCCAAGGACTGCCATCTTTCATGTTATATATACATATACATAAACGGCCGCACAGGGAGTAGTTTGCTACTTGAAAGCACAAGTATAAAAAGCTCTTATATTACATTGAGACATTATTTTCACAAATCATACATGTCATTTAAACATAACATCCTTGAGCACTGCGTCTCTATCAAGCAGCGCCGGCGGAACTTCTTCAAGCGATTGCTCGGCGGTACTCGGCCATCCGAATCTTGGGATGCAACGTCGGTGGCCTTCATCTCTGCCCACTATGTCTTGACACGGGCAAGAGCCATCCGCGCTCCCTCAATACGCGCCGATCGCTTCATTGCGTCGTCTGTGACACCGCACCAAGCTGCTGCACTAAACCAAAATAGCTCTTGGCTGGGGTCCGCCCGACCACAAGTGAGTCAAGACATGCTTCATGGCAAATCCGGACAATCGATTCAGCTCGGCCCATTAGGCCAACTGATCGGTCAGCGGCGAAGGGCGCTCGGACTATGGAATTGCGACCAATATAGCTCTTCCTTTGTGGCCCTTACGGCCGGAAGTGCTCAACAGCGTCCTGGCGCTCGCTGCCAAGTCTAGATAAGCATCCTCCGAACTCCACAACTTATCTAACTGAGCATACTTTGGATCCATATATTTCCTCCATGGCTGAAGCGGTTTCCGGCCGCAATTGCCCCAGCGACTCAGCTCCTCCTTGGCAGCTCTCAAAGCGGTTGGGCATTCTTAGATTCGGCGGGCCTTTTTAAACCCTCTTGTTCCCTTGCGTTCTTTTCAAGAACCTCGCAGCGATCGGTAGTATTCCTCAACTTTTTGGCCATATCGGCCATCTCCTCTTCTTGGCGGTGAGCAGCCCGTTCAGCTTCTAGCTCTTGGCTGCCTTTAAGTAACCGCATTACTCATTCGGCTTGCTCTTTCGCTCGGCGAGTTCTTCCGCAGCTCTTCCACGCAGCGGCACCATCTGCATTAAGCATATGATTAGTAAGACATGGGCGTCAAGCTCCCTTACAGGTGTCCGCATAGAAGTCGCATACCTGTGACTTCGTCAAACCGTTTATTGACCAGCGCGATGTCGCATCCACCTCGTCAAGTTGCCACTTTAGTTCGGCATATTCATCGATCGGCTGGCCTCCGGACGCCCGCCACCTGTTTAGGGCGGCTATATATTAAAACGAAATTTGATCCTCGACGCGTCGTCAATTTTGACAACATACCGAGTCTTAGGGGCTACTATCTATACATGGCGCATTTATATGCATAAGCGTCGAAGGTACATTATTTTTGTGTACCTCAAACCCGTCGATAAGCTTCGGCGGCCTTGTATAATCCGCTCTCTGCGGATGCAATTCTTTCAATCACCGTACCCATTAGAAACGGTGATCTTACGAATAACCGCTTCGCCCGGCAGATCCTTGACTCCTCCGACCGCACACCACTTGGCGCGGACCTTCCGGCCCGCGGAACAGGGGAACCCTCGCGGCGACACCTCGGGTCGTCCGCTTCTATGGTCGCGACAGGTGGGCGTTCACTCTCCATCATCTCGGAAGAAGATCCCCGAAGGCGAGCTCTGCTGAGAAGGGCTGAGGTCCGAACTACAAGGTACAATTTCGGTTATCTTCATAAATAAATAAAGGGATGTTCCTTATTTACAAGACCCTTCTTTTTACTTACGGCTCATTTGGAGGCTGATCCTTGGGAAATAATGCGGCTGGGTTACTTCCCGGCGCGGACTCTGCCGAAGATTCCTTCCCCCTCTTTGAGGCCTTGACCTCCGGATCTTCGAAGCGGTCCTCTTCTCTCCTCGGAAGGTGGGACTCTTAATCCCTCCTTCCTTGATATCCTCCTTGCGAGGCGGTTGCTTCCCGCTCCCCCTTCGCCTTCTTCAAAAGCGCGACCTTCAACATCTTGGTCAACATGGGATCCGGCGTGGTCTCTGGGAGGGCGGACACCTTATTAACTTTGCCTTGGCTATCCACTCCTGTTCAAAAGCGACTCCTTTAAAGGGCATATATATATGAAATAAATGAATGAACAGCTTGTCGGTTCTGGGACAACTTAATTGAAATATCTCAGGCGATGGCAGTTTTGTCCTGCGTCCTCGGTCAATCCGGTCACTTCTCTTGTGATCCGAAGAACAGTTTATACATATCCACAGGCGTCGTGCCCATAAAATTTTGGAGGCTCGTGGTCCCTCGGTTAATTCCCACAGGCGGAGGCGGCGTTCTGAGGCTGAAGGCGCGGATCACCATAACCTGCGCCACTGCAGCAGATTGATCCCTCTTTCTGGAGATCTCGAATCGGCCCTGCAGCGAGAGCGTCCTTGGGCGGCCCCAGTCGAGCCTTGTTGACCCATGATGCCAGCCGCTGTGGTGGACCTGGCGGAAGGCGGGGGCGCAGCCCATTTGGTGCCCACAGGGGCGGTGATATAAAACCACTCCCGTTGCCAACCAAGCTCCTCTTGAAAAGAGCCCTCGGGCCCACGGAGCATCAGCACATTAAACTTATGACCGCCCCTCCGCACTCCGCTTGCTGCCCCTTGATCATCTTTGGCTTCACCTTGAAGGTCTTGAGCCACAATCAAAGTGGGGGTAATATGGAGGAAGGCCTCACATCGACAATGAATGGCGAGATATGGAGGATGGACTCGGTTCAAGTCATGGAAATCAAGCCCATAATAAAACATGAGCCCCTTGCGAAGGGATCGTCGGGAAGCCTAAACCCGAAGGAAGTGGGACCACGAACACCACGTTCGCCGGGCTCGGGAGTGGGAATGACCTGCCACTGGAGAAGGTAGCCTATCACGAGATCTCGCGGTCGGATACTGGCGTCTCGCAGCTTTAGCACATCTTCTTACGTGATGGAGGAAGACATCCATCGGCCGTGCTGGTCGGGGCGGACATCGTCGAAAGTCGAAGCGCTGAATCTGAAGCTTTGGGTGTTGGAACTTCGAGCGTGGCGAACTTCGATGGAGGTGTAAAAAGAAGAGGCCTTGGTCTCATTATAAAGAGGTTGAATACCAGAGCCCACCCGTGGTCGATTAGGACTCGCCTTTGATAGAGGCGTGCCAGCGAAGCGCGGTTGGGTTACTGCGTTCGTATTGATGAGAATCCCGGAATAAGGGGGCGATCTATGCTTTGATAAGGCGTGCCGAAACCGCCTCGCTCAACACGCTGAGGTGGAGCAGTAAAAAGCGATTCATATAAAGGCCTGGCCGTGATGTGATGTCACGCCCGCGGAATCGTCGATAGATCTATGCAAAATTATTCTCTCTACGGTGTTATGTGGAACTTGTTTTGCGAGGCGGACACTATTCTTGTGTTCAAAACCTTCTATGAAATATTGGAGGAGGAACCCGCCTCGCAATGCGAAGACAATCAGCGCGCGCACTCACCGTCATTGAAGCCTGGTTCAGGGAGCTCTTGAGGAGTTCGGGCTGGGGGTGTCGGATAGCGAACTATCATCATCGGCGGACTCCAAGACTATGAAGATAGAAGATTGAAGACTTCGTCCGTGTCCGGATGGGACTTTCCTTGGCGTGGAAGGCAAGCTTGGCGATGCGGATATGTAGATCTCCTTGTTGGGTAGCGTAGTAATTTCAAAATTTTCCTCGCACCGCAAGACCATGGTGATGGCATAGCAGCGAGAGGAGAGTGTCGTCCACGTACCCTCGTGAACCGAAAGCAGGCGTTATAACAACGCGGTTGATGTAGTCGTGCGTCTTCACGATCCGACCGATCCAAGCACGAGCGTCACGGCACCTCCGAGTTCTGCACACGTTCAGCTCGATGGCGATCCCGGACTCGATCCGGCAAAGTGTCGGGGATGAGTTCCGTCGACCTGACGGCGTGGTGGCGATGATGATGCTCTACGGCGCGGGCCGCCTAAACTCTGCGACGATATGGTGAGGTGGAATATAGTGGAAGGGCACCGCACATGGCTAAGAGATCCAAGGGATCAATTGTTGTGTCTTTGGTGCTAGCCTGCCCCTCTATTTATATGTTGAGCCGGGGTGAAACTTGGAGCAAAACCTCCTCAAAGTCGGTTTTGCCCGAAGGCAAAGTCCCTCTCGGACTCCAGGACCAAGCGCCACAATCCTTGGCGTCGGCCCGACGCCATGGGCCTCGGCGTCTGCCCGGGGCGAACGCCCGAGGTCTCGGCGTTTGGCCTCTCAACCTCCATAAAACTCCTTTTGCACCGACCTAAAGCCTCATGGGCTTGACCCCTTAGCCTAAACATATCATCCAATATATGAATCTTTCGTCTCGACCATTTGAGACTCCTCGTCATGTCCCGATCTCATCCGGGACTCGAACTCCTTCGGTACATCAAAACATGCAAACTCATAATATAAGCATCGCCGAAACCTTAGCGTGCGGACCCTACGGGTTCGAGAACTATGTAGACATGACCTAGAACTATTCTCGGTCAATAACCAATAGCGGAACCTGGATGCCCATATTGGTTCCTACATATTCTCGAAGATCTTTATCGGTCGAACCGCATAACGACATCGTTGTTCCCTTTGTCATCGGTATGTTACTTTCCGAGATTCGATCGTCGGTATCAATACCTAGTTTAATCTCATTACGGAAAGTCTCTTTACTCGTTCCGTAATACATCATCTCACAACTAACTCATTAGTTGCAATGCTTACAAGGCTTATGTGATGTGTATTACCGAGAAGGCCTAGAATACCTCTCAGGCAATCGGAGTGACAAATCCTAATCTTGATTCATGCCAACTCAACATATACTTTCGGAGACACTTGTAGAGTACCTTTATAATCACCCGATTCGTTGTGACGTTTGGTAGCACACAAAGTGTTCCTCACAGTAGCAGGAGTTGCATAATCTCATAGTTGCAGGAACTTTGTATAAGTCATGAAGATAGCATAAGCAACATACTAAGCGATCAAGTGCTAAGCTAATGAAATGGGTCATGTCAATCACATCATTCTCCTAATGATGTGATCCCATTAATCAAATGACAACACATGTCTATGGTTAGGAAACATAACCATCTTGATTAATGAGCTAGTCTAGTAGAGGCATACTAGTGACTATCTGTTTGTCTATGTATTCACACATGTATTATGTTTCCGGTTAATACAATTCTAGCATGAATAATAAACATTTATCATGATATAAGGAAATAATAACTTTATTATTGCCTCTAGGGCATATTTCCTTGATCTCCCACTTGCACTAGAGTCAATAATCTAGATTACGATAATGATTCTAACACCCATGGAGTCTTGGTGCTGATCATGTTTTGCTCGTGGAAGAGGCTTAGTCAGCGGGTCGCAAAATTCAGATCCGTATGTATTTTGCAAATCTCTATGTCTCCCACTTGGACTTGGTCCCGAATGGAATTGAGGCGTCTTTTGATATGCTTGGTCCTCTTGTGAAATCTGGATTCCTTTGCCAAGGCAATTGCACCAGTATTATCACGAGAAGATTTTCATTGGTCCCGATGCACTAGGTATGACACCTAGATCGGAAATGAACTCTTTCATCCAGACTCCTTCATTTGCTGCTTCGAAGCAGCTATGTACTCCGCTTCACATGTAGATCCATACGGCGCTTTGTTTAGAACTGCACCAATGAGCAGCTCCACCGTTTAATAAAAATACGTATCCGGTTTGCGATTTAGAATCGTCGGATCGGTGTCAAAACTTGCATCGGCGTAACCATTTACGACTAGCTCTTTGTCACCTCCATATCTGAAAACATATCCTTAGTCCTTTTCAGGTATTTGAGGATGTTCTTGACCGCTGTCGATGATCCACTCTGGATTACTTTGGTACCTTCCTGCCAAGCTTACAGCTAAGCATCGTCAGTCTGGTACACAGACATTGCATACATGATAGAGCCTATGGCTGAAGCATAGGGAACATTTTTCATTTCTCTCTATCTTCTGCTTTGTGGTGGGCATTGAGTCGACTCAATCTTACACCTTGTACTACAGGTAAAAACCTTTCTTTGCTGATCCATTTTGAACTTCTTCAAAACTTTATCAAGGTATGTGCTTTGTGAAAGTCCTATTAAGCGTCTTGATCTATCTCTATAGATCTTGATGCCCAATATATAAGCAGCTTCACGAGGTCTTTCATTGAAAAACTTTTATTCAAGTATCCTTTTATGCTATCCAGAAATTCTATATCATTTCCAATCAACAATATATAGTCCACATATAATATCAGAAATGCTCTGAGCTCCCACTCACTTTCTTGTAAATCTGAGGCTTCTCCAAAAGTGCATATAAAACCATATCTTTGATCACACTATCAAGCGTTTATTCAACTCGAGAGGCTTGCACGGACCATAAATTGATCGTTGGAGCTTGCACACTTTGTTAGCACCCTTTGGATCAACAAAACCTTCTGGTTGCATCATATACAACTCTTCTTCTAGAAATCCATTCAAGAATGCAGTTTTACATCCATTTGCCAAATTTCATAATCATAAAATCGGCAATTGCTAACATGATTCGGACGGACTTAAGCATCGCTACTGGTGAGAAAGTCTCATCGTAGTCAACCCCTTGAACTTATCGAAAACCTTTTGCAACAAGTCGAGCTTTGTAAAGCGATTACATTTCCATCAGCGTCGGTCTTCTTCTTAAAGATCCATTTATTCTCAATAGCTTGCCGATCATCGGGCAAGTCTACCAAAATCCATACTTTGTTCTCATACATGGATCCCATCTCAGATTTCATGGCTTCAAGCCATTTTGCGAATCTGGGCTCACCATCGCTTCTTCATAGTTAGTAGGTTCACCATGATCTAGTAGCATGACTTCGAGAATAGGATTACCGTACCACTCAGTGCGGATTTTATTCTGGTTGATCTCTGATTCGGTGACAACTTGATCTGAAGTTTCATGATCTTCATCATTATCTTCCTCACTAAGCTGGTGTAGGTGTTACGAAACTGATTTACGTGACGAACTACTTTCAATAAGGGAGCTGGTACTATTACCTCATCAAGTTCCACTTTCCTCCCCTCACTTCTTTGAGAGAAACTCCTTCTCTAGAAAGGATCCATTTTAACAGCGAATGTTTTGCCTTGGATCTGTGATAGAAGGTATACCCAGTGTCTCCTTTGGGTATCCTATGAAGACACATTTTTCGATTTGGGTTCAAGCTTATCGGGTTGAAGTTTCTTCACATAAACATCGCAACCCCAAACTTTCGAAGCGACAACTTTGGTTTCTTGCTAAACCATAGTTCATAAGGCGTCGTCTCAGCGGTTTTGGCGGTGTCCTATTTAGCGTGAATCGGCCGTCTCAAGTATATCCCCAAAATGATAGCGGTAAATCTGTAAGAGACATCATAGATCGCACCATATCTAGTAAAGTGCGATTCGACGTTCGGAAACACCATTCTTGTTGTGGTGTTCGGGTGGCGTGAGTTCGAAACTATTCGCATTGTTTCAAATGTAGACCAAACTTCGTAACTCAAATATTAGCCTCCACGATCAGATCGTAGAAACTTTATTTTATTATTACGATGATTTTCAACTTCACTCTGAAATTCTTTGAACTTTTCAAATGTTTCAGACTTATGTTTCATTAAGTAGATATACCCATATCTGCTTAAATCATCTATGAAGGTGAGAAAATAACGATATCCGCCACGAGCTTCAACATTCATCGGACCACATACATACGTATGTATGATTTCCAACAAATTTGTTGCTCTCTCCATAGTACGGAGAAGCGGGGTTTTAGTCATCTTGCCCATGAGGCACGGTTACTTAAGTGCCAAGTGATTCATAATCAAGTGACTCCAAAGTCCATCGGCATGGAGTTTCTTCATCGCTTTATACCGATATGACCTAAGCGGCGATTGCCACAAATAAGTTGCACTATCATTATCAACTCTGCATCTTTTGGTTTCAACATTATGAATATGTGTATCACTACTATCGAGATTCATTAAAATAGACCACTCTTCAAGGGTGCATGACCATAAAAGATATTATTCATATAAATAGAACAACCATTATTCTCGATTTAAATGAATAACCGTCTACGCATCAAACAAGATCCAGATATAATGTTCATGCTCAGCGCGGCACCAAATAACAATTATTCAGGTCTAAAACTAATCCGAAGGTAGATGTAGAGGTAGCGTGCCATTGCGATCACATCGACTTTGGAACCGTTTCCCAGCGCATCGTCACCTCGTCCTTTGCGGTGTTAAGCAATCCGTAGTCCTGTTTGAGTTGCAAATATTAGCAACAGAACCAGTATCAAATACCGGTACTCTGCGAGCTCTAGTAAGGTACACATCAATAACATGTATATCACATATACCTTTGTTCACCTTGCCATCCTTCTTATCCGCCAAATACTTGGGGCAGTTCCGCTTCGGTGACCGATGCGCTTGCGGTAGAAGCACTCAGTTTCAGGTTTAGGTCTAGACTTGGGTTTCTTCTCTGATCAGCAACTTGTTTGCTGTTCTTCTTGAAGTTCCTTCTTCTTCCCTTTGCCTTTCTTCTTGAAACTAGTGGTCTTATTGACCATCAACACTTGATGCTCCTTCTTGATTTCTACCTCCGCAGCTTTTAGCATTGCGAAGAGCTCGAGCATAGTCTTTACTAACCCTTGCATATTATAGTTCATCACGAAGCCTTTGTAGCTTGGTGGCGGTGATTGAAGAATTCATCAATGACACAATCATCCGGAAGATTAACTCCCGGTTGATTCAAGTGATTGTAATACCGGACATTTTGAGTATGTGCTCCTTGCGAGAACTATTCTCCTCCATCTTGCAGCTATAGAACTTATTGGAACTTCATATCTCTCAATCCGGGCATTACATTGAAATATCAACTTCAACTCCTGGAACATCTCATATGCTCCATGACGTTCAAAGCGTCGTTGAAGACCGGTTCTAAGCCGTAAAGCATGGCTGCTGAACTATAAGTAGTCATCAGCTTTGCTCGCGGGCGTTCTTAGCGTCGTCGGTTACATCAGCAGCAGGCACTGGCACCTAGCGGTGCATCCGGGGCGTAACTCTTACGTGCAGCAATGAGGATAATCCTCGAGATTCGGACCCGATCCGTGTAATTGCTACCATCATCTTTCAACTTTGCTTTCTCAAGGAGCATTAAAATTCAGCGGAACAACGGCACGAGCCATCTATCTACAGTAAACATAGACAAGCAAAATACTATCGGTACTAAGTTCATGATAAATTTAAGTTCAATTAATCATATTACTTAAGAACTCCCACTTAGGCAGACATCTCTCTAGTCATCTAAGTGATCACGTGATCAAATCAACTAAACCATAACCGATCATCACGTGAGATGGAGTAGTTTTCAATAGTGAACATCTTATGTTGATCATATCTACTATATGATTCACGCTCGACCTTTCGGTCTCCGTGTTCGAGGCCATATCTGCATATGCTAGGCTCGTCAAGTATAACCTGAGTATTCTGCGTGTGCAAAACTGGCTTACACCCGTTGTAGATGGGCGTGGAGCTTATCACACCCGATCATCACGTGGTGTCTCGGCACGACGAACTTTGCAGCGGTGCATACTCGGGAGAACACTACTTGATAATTTTTAGTGAGAGATCATCTTACAATGCTACCGTCAATCAAAGCAAGATAAGATGCATAAAGGATAAACATCACATGCAATCAATATAAGTGATATGATATGGCCATCATCATCTTGTGCTTGTGATCTCCATCTCGAAGCTTACCGTCATGATCACCATCGTCACCGGCGCGACACCTTGATCTCCATCGTAGCATCGTTGTCGTCTACGCCAACTATTGCTTCTCGACTATCGCTACCGCTTAGTGATAAAGTAAAGCAATTACATGGCGTTGCATTTCATACAATAAGCGACAACCATATGGCTCCTGCCGATTGCCGATAACTTCGGTTACAAAACATGATCATCTCATACAATAAAATATAGCATCACGTCTTGACCATATCACATCACAACATGCCTGCAAAAACAAGTTAGGCGTCCTCTACTTTGTTGTTGCAAGTTTTACGTGGCTGCTACGGGCTGAGCAAGAACCGTTCTTACCTCGCATCAAAACCACAGCGATACCGTCAAATAGACTCCGTTTAACCTTCTCAAGGACGGGCGTAGCCTTCAGTTCAACTAAAGTGAGAGAGCAGACACCGCCGGTCACCTTTAAGCAGCGAGTGCTCACAGCGGTGAAACCAGTCTCGCGTAAGCGTCTGGCGTAATGTCGGTCGGGCGCTTCATCTCACAATACCGCTGAACCAAAGTATGACATCTGGTAGGTAGTATGACTTGTATCGCCCACAACTCACTTGTGTTCTACTCGTGCATATGACATCAACGCATAAAACCAGGCTCGGATGCCTTTGTTGGGTAGCGTAGTAATTTCAAAATTTTCCTCGCACCGCATAAGACCATGGTGATGGCATAGCAGCGAGAGGAGAATGTCGTCCACGTACCCTCGTAGACCCGGCGAGGCGTTATAACAGCGGTTGATGTAGTCGTGCGTCTTCACGATCCGACCGATCCAAGCACCGAGCGTCGGCACCTCCGAGTTCTGCACCGTTCAGCTCGATGGCGATCCCGGACTCGATCCAGCAAAGTGTCGGGGATGAGTTCCGTCGACCGACAGCGTGGTAGCGATGATGATGCTCTACGGCGCGGGCTTCGCCTAAACTTCTGCGACGATATGATTGAGTGGAATATAGTGGAAGGGTCACCGCTTTGCGGCTAAGAGATCAAAGGATCAATTGTTGTGTCTTTGGTGCTAGCCCTGCCCTCTATTTATATGTTGAGCCGGGGTGAAACTTGGAGCAAAACCTCCTCAAAGTCGGTTTTGCCGAAGGCAAGAAGTCCCACTCGGACTCCAGGACCAAAACGCCACAATCCTTGGCGTGCGGCCCGAACGCCATGGGCCTCGGCGTCGGCCCGGGGCGACGCCCGAAGTCTCCGGCGTTTGGCCCCCAACCTCATAAAACTCCTTTTGCACCGACCTAAAGCGATGGGCTTGACCCTTAGCCTAAACATATCATCCAATATATGAATCTTTACGTCTCGACCATTTCGAGACTCCTCGTCAAGTTGCCACTTTAGTTCGGCATATTCATCAGTCCGGCTGGCCTCCGGACGCCCCGCCACCTGTTTAGGGGCGGCTATATGTTAAAACTGAGAATTTGATCCTCGGCACGTCGTCAATTTTGACAACATACCGAGTCTTAGGGGCTACTATCTATACATGGCGCATTTTATATGCATAAGCATGTCGAAAGGTACATTATTTTTGTGTACCTCAAACCCCGTCGATAAGCTTCGGCGACCCGTGCAATCCGCTTTACTGCGGATGCAATTCTTTCAATCACCGTACCCATTGAAACGGTGATCTTACAGAATAACCGCTTTCGCCCGAGCAGATCCTTGACTCCTCCGACCGCACACCACTTGGCGCGGACCTTCCGGCCCCGCCGGACTTAGGGGAACCCTCGCGACGACACCTCCGGGTCGTCCGCTTCTATGGTCTGCGGCGGTGGGCGTTCACTCTCCATCATCTCGGAAGAAGATCCCCGAAGGCGAGCTCTGCTGAGAAGGGCTGAGTCCGAACTACAAAAGTACAATTTCGGTTATCTTCATAAATAAATAAAGGGATGTTCCTTATTTACAAGACCCTTCTTTTTACTTACGGCTCATTGGAGGGCTGATCCCTTGGGAAATAATGCGGCTGGGTTACTTCCCAGCGCGGACTCTCTGCCGAAGATTCCTTCCCCCTCTTTGAGGCCTTGACCTCCGGATCTTCCGGAGCGGTCCTCTTCTCTCCTCGGAAGGTGGGACTCTTAATCCCTCCTTCCTTGATATCCTCCTTCGCAGAGGCGGTTGCTTCCCGCTCCCCCTTCGCCTTCTTCAAAAGCGCGACCTTCAACATCTTGGTCAACATGGGATCCGGCGTGGTCTGCGGGAGGGGCGGACACCTTATTAACTTTGCCTTGGCTATCCCTCCTGTTCAAGCGACTCCTTTAAAGGGCATATATATATGAAATAAATGAATGAACAGCTTGTAGGTTCTGGGACTACTTAATTGAGTGTCAGGCGATGGCAGTTTTGTCCTGCGTCCTCGGTCAAGTCGGTCACTTCTCTTGTGATCCGAAGAACAGTTTATACATATCCACGGCGTCGTGCCCATAAAATTTTGGAAGCTCGTGGTCCCTCGGTTAATTCCCACAGGCGGAGGCGGCGTTTGAGGGCTGGCGCGGATCACCATAACCTGCGCCACTGCAGCAGATTGATCCCTCTTTCTGGAGATCTCGAATCACGCCCTGCAGCAGAGGCGTCCTTGGGCGGCCCCAGTCGAGCCTTGTTGACCCATGATGCGGCCCGGCTGTGGTGGACCTGGCGGAAGGCAGGGGCGCAGCCCATTTGGTGCCCACAGGGCGGTGATATAAAACCACTCCCGTTGCCAACCAAGCTCCTCTTGAAAAGAGCCCTCGGACCCCGGAGACATCAGCACATTAAGCATGACCGCCCCTCCGCACTCCGCTTGCTGCCCCTTGATCATCTTTGGCTTCACCTTGAAGGTCTTGAGCCACAATCAAAGTGGGGGTAATATGGAGGAAGGCCTCACATCGACAATGAATGGCGAGATATGGAGGATGGACTCAGTTCAAGTCATAAATCAAGCCCATAATAAAACATGAGCCCCCTTGCGAAGGATCGTCGGGAAGCCTAAACCCGAAGGAAGTGGGACCACGAACACCACGTTCTCGCCGGGCTCGGGGAGTGGGAATGACCTGCCCTGGAGCAGGTAGCCTATCTGAGATCTCGCGGTCGGATACTGGCGTCTCGCAGCTTTAGCACATCTTCTTACGTGGCGGAGGAAGACATCCATCGGCCGTGCTGGTGGGCGGACATCGTCGAAAGTCGAGCGCTGAATCTGAAGCTTTGGGTGTTGGAACTTCGAGCGTGAGGCGAACTTCGATGGAGGTGTAAAAGAAGAGGGCCTTGGTCTCATTATAAAGAGGTTGAATACCAAGAGCCCACCCGTGGTCGATTAGGACTCGCCTTTGATAGAGGCGTGCGTTAGCGAACGCAGTTGGGTTACTACGTTCGTATTGATGAGAATCCCGGAATAAGGGGGCACGATCTATGCTTTGATAAGGCGTGCGAAACCGCCTCGCTCAACACGCTGAGGTGGAGCAGTAAAAAGCGATTCATATAAAGGCCTGGCCGTGATGTGATGTCACGCCCGCGGAATCGTCGATGAATCTGTGCAAAAATTATTCTCTCTACGGTGTTATGTGGAACTTGTTTTGCAGAGACGGACACTATTCTTGTGTTCAAAACCTTCTATGAAATATTCGGAGGAGGAACCCGCCTCGCAATGCCGAAGACAATCAACGCGCCGCACTCACCGTCATTGAAGCCTGGTTAGAGGACTCTTGAGGGGAGTTCCGGGCTAGGGGGTGTCGGATAGCGAACTATCATCATCGGCGGACTCCAAGACTATGAAGATAGAAGATTGAAGACTTCGTCCGTGTCGGATGGGACTTTCCTTGGCGTGGAAGGCAAGCTTGGCGTCTGGATATGTAGATCTCCTTGTTGGGTAGCGTAGTAATTTCAAAATTTTCCTCGCACCATAAGACCATGGTGATGGCATAGCAGCGAGGAGAGTGTCGTCCACGTACCCTCGTGAACAAAGCGGGCGTTATAACAACGCGGTTGATGTAGTCGTGCGTCTTCACGATCCGACCGATCCAAGCACGAGCGTCACGGCACCTCCGAGTTACGCTGCGTTCAGCTCGATGGCGATCCCGGACTCCGATCCGGCAAAGTGCCGGGGATGAGTTCCGTCGGCGCGACGGCGTGGTAGCGATGATGATGCTCTACCGGCGCGAGGGCTTCGCTAAACTCTGCTGACGATATGACTGAGTGGAATATAGTGGAAGGGGCACCGCTTTGCGGCTAAGAGATCAAGGATCAATTGTTGTGTCTTTGGTGCTAGCCTGCCCTCTATTTATATGTTGAGCCCGGGGTGAAACTTGGAGCAAAAACCTCCTCAAAGTCGGTTTTGCCCGAAAGGCAAGAGTCCCACTCGGACTCCAGGACCAACGCCACAATCCTTGGCGTCTGGCCCGAACGCCATGGGCCTCGGCGTCGGCCCGGGCGAGACGCGCCGAGGTCTCCGACGTTTGGCCCCCAACCTCATAAAACTCCTTTTGCACCGACCTAAAGCCTCATGGGCTTGACCCTTAGCCTAAACATATCATCAATATATGAATCTTTACGTCTCGACCATTTGAGACTCCTCGTCATGTCCCGATCTCATCCGGGACTCCGAACTCCTTGGTACATCAAAACATGCAAACTCATAATATAACATCGCCGAAACCTTAAGCGTGCGGACCCTACGGGTTCGAGAACTATGTAGACATGACCTAGAACTATTCTCGGTCAATAACCAATAAGCGGAACCTGGATGCCCATATTGGTTCCTACATATTCTGAAGATCTTTATCGGTCGAACCGCATAACGACATCGTTGTTCCCTTTGTCATCGGTATGTTACTTTCCGAGATTGATCGTCGGTATCAATACCTAGTTTAATCTCATTACGGAAAGTCTCTTTACTCGTTCGTATACATCATCTCACAACTAACTCATTAGTTGCAATGCTTGCAAAGGCTTATGTGATGTGTATTACCGAGAAGGCCTAGAGATACCTCTCCGACAATCGGATGACAAATCTAATCTTGATTCATGCCAACTCAACATATACTTTCGGAGACACTTGTAAGTACCTTTATAATCACCCGATTCGTTGTGGCGTTTGGTAGCACACAAAGTGTTCCTCACAGTAGCAGGAGTTGCATAATCTCATAGTTGCAGGAACTTTGTATAAGTCATGAAGATAGCATAAGCAACATACTAAGCGATCAAGTGCTAAGCTAATGAAATGGGTCATGTCAATCACATCATTCTCCTAATGATGTGATCCCATTAATCAAATGACAACACATGTCTATGGTTAGGAAACATAACCATCTTGATTAATGAGCTAGTCTAGTAGAGGCATACTAGTGACTATCTGTTTGTCTATGTATTCACACATGTATTATGTTTCCGGTTAATACAATTCTAGCATGAATAATAAACATTTATCATGATATAAGGAAATAATAACTTTATTATTGCCTCTAGGGCATATTTCCTTCACTCCTACCATTGTAACCGACTCTGTGTAACCCTAGCCCTCTCCGGTGTCTATATAAACCGGATGGCTTTAGTCCATAGGACGAACAACAATCATACCATAGGCTAGCTTCTAGGGTTTAGCCTCTTTGATCTCGTGGTAGATCCACTCTTGTAACACACATCATCAATATTAATCAAGCGGGGCGTAGGATTTTACCTCCATCAAGAGGCCCGAACACAGGTAAAACATCGTGTCCCTTGTCTCCTGTTACCATCCGCCTAGGCGCTTGATTCGGGACCCCCTACCGAGATCCGCGGTTTGACACGACACCCAGCCCACGAAATCTTGTGGCGTGGATGCCTATTAGTCGGTTGGTGCAACCAACGGGACCAAAACCCTCTGCACAGGGGTCAGCCACGAGGCCGCGTGGAGGCCCATCGGTCCAGTTTGGATTGAGCCGGGACTAAAAAACGAGGTATTAATGCCGACCCTTTAGTCCCGGTTCATGAACCGGGACTAAATGCCCTCACCAACCGGGTCAATAGGCCCCTTTTCTACTAGTGTGTCGATCCTAAAGGTACTAACAAAGTGTATTGGTACTGCTTTTCGATCCTTAATGGATATTTTAATAAGAATTTTTCAATGAAAGACCTCAGTGAAGCTGCTTATATATTGGGCATCAAGATCTATAGGGATTGATCAAGACGCTTAATAGGACTTTCACAAAGAACATACCTTGATAAAGTTTTGAAGAAGTTCGAAATGGATTAGTCAAAGAAAGGGTTCTTGCATGTGTTACAAGGTCTGAAGTTGAGTTAGACTCAAAGCCCAACCACTGTAGAAGATAGAGAGAAAATTAAAGTCATTCCCTATGCCTCATGAAGGAAATATGCCCTAGAGGCAATAATAAAGTTATTATTTATTTCCTTATACCATGATAAATGTTTATTATTCATGCTAGAATTGTATTAACGGAAACATAATACATGTGTGAATATATAGACAAACAGTATGTCACTAGTATGCCTCTACTTGACTAGCTTGTTAATCAAAGATGGTTATGTTTCCTAACCATGAACAAGGAGTTGTTATTTGATTAACAAGGTCACATCATTAGTTGAATGATCTGATTGACATGACCCATTCCGTTAGCTTAACACTTGATCGTTTAGTATGTTAATGCTTTCTTCATGACCCATACATGTTCCTATAACTATGAGATTATGCAACTCCGTTTACGGAGGAACACTTTAGGTACTACCAAGCGTCTGGCGTAAGCTGGGTGATTATAAAGGAGTACTACAGGTGTCTCCAAAGGTACTTGTTGGGTTGGCGTATTTGAGATTAGGTTTTGTCACTCCGATTGTCGGAGAGGTATCTCTAGGCCTTCTCGGTAAAACACATCACTTAAGCCTTGCAAGCATTACAACTAATGAGTTAGTTGTGAGATGATGTATTCGGAGCGAGTAAAGAGACTTACGATAGCAGATTGAACTAGGTATTGGATACCGACGATCGAATCTCGGGTAAGTAACATACCGATGACAAAGGAACAACGTGTATGTCGTTATGCGGTTTGACCGATAAAGATCTTCGTAGAATATGTAGGAACCAATATGGGCATCCAGGTTCCGCTATTGGTTATTGACCGAGAATGGTTCTAGGTCATGTCTACATAGTTCTCGAACCCGTAGGGTCGCCGCAACAACGTTTGATGACAGTTCATTATGAGTTTATAAGTATTGATGCGAAGTTTGTTGGTCGGATGTGATCATGGACATGACGAGGAGTCTCGAAATGGTCGAGACATAAAGATTGATATATTGGAAGCCTATGTTTGGATTTGGAAGGGTTCAGTGAAAGCAGGAAGTTGCGGAACAGGGGGTTACGGAACCCCGGGGTATATGGGCCTTCATGGGCCACAAGGGAGAAGAGGAAGGGCCGGCCAGGTGGGCTGCGCGCCCCCCTCCCCCCTCTAGTCCGAATAGGACAAGGAGAAGGGGGGCGCCCTCCCTCTTCCCCTCCCCAATCCTACTCCAACTAGGACAGGGGGAGTCCTACTCCCGGTGGGAGTAGGACTCCTCGGCAGCGCCTCCCTAGGCTGGCCGCACCCCCTTGGCTCCTTTATATCTGAGGCAGGGGGCACCCATGACACACAAGTTGATCTCGGATCTTTCCTTAGCGTGTCGGTGCCCCTTCCACGATATTCCACTTGGTCATATCGTCGCGGAGCTTAAGTGAAGCCTGCTCTTGGAGAAGTCATATCGTCATGAGCTTAAGCGAAGCCCTGCGTCGGTGGAGCATCAACTGTTGGAAATATGCCCTAGAGGCAATAATAAATTAGTTATTATTATATTTCCTTGTTCATGATAATCGTTTATTATTCATGCTATAATTGTATTGACCGGAAACAGCAATACATGTGTGGATACATAGACAACACTATGTCCTAGTAAGCCTCTAGTTGACTAGCTCGTTGATCAATAGATGGTTACGGTTTCCTGACCATGGACATTGGATGTCATTGATAGCGGGATCACATCATTAGGAGAGTGATGTGATGGACAAGACAATCTAAGCATAGCACAAAGATCGTGTAGTTCGTTTTGCTAAAGCTTTTCTAATGTCAAGTATCTTTTCCTTAGACCATGAGATTGTGCAACTCCGGATACCGTAGGAATGCTTTGGGTGTACCAAAGCGTCCTGGCGTATGCTGGGTGACTATAAAGGTGCATTACAGGTATCTCCGAAAGTGTCATTGGGTT
The DNA here is from genome assembly GCA_021605205.1 of Aegilops longissima. NCBI lineage: Eukaryota > Viridiplantae > Streptophyta > Magnoliopsida > Poales > Poaceae > Aegilops > Aegilops longissima. Next base: position 46,915,045 of record CM038677.1, on the reverse strand, counting down.
GCACGAATCGAGGCTGGGATTTGTCACTCCGTGTAAGCGGAGAGGTATCTCTGGGCCCTTTCGGTAGGACATCATCATAATGTGCACAATGTGACCAAGGGGTTGATCACGGGATGATGTGTTCTGGGCGAGTAAAGAGACTTGCGTGCGAGATTGAACAAGGTATCGGGATCTGGCGATCGAATCTCGGGCAAGTACAATACCGTTAGACAAAGGGAATTGTATACGGGATTGATTAAAGTCCTTGACATCGTGGTTCATCCGATGAGATCATCGTGGAACATGTAGGAGCCAACATGGGTATCCAGATCCGCTGTTGGTTATTGACGGGAAACGTCTCGGTCATATGCGCATAGTTCCCGAACCGTGGAGTCTACACATAAGGTTCGATGGCGCTAGGGTTATAAAGGAAGCTTGTATGTGGTTACGAATGTTGTTGGTCCGGATGAGATCCCGGACGTCACGAGGAGTTCGGAATGGTCGGAGGTAAAGATTTATATATGGGAAGTGCTGTTTGACCATCGGGACAAGTTTGGGGTTATCGGTATTGTCTGGGACCACCGGAGGGTCGAGGGCCCACCGGTGGGGCCACCTGCCCAGGGGGCCACATGGGCCCTAGGTGGTGCGCCTAGGCTTGCATGGGCCAAGGGAACCAGCCCCAAGAGGCCCATGCGCATGAAATACTTGGAGAGGAAGAGTCCATAGAGGGAAGGCACCTCCGGGGTGCCTTGGGAGGATGGACTCCTCCCCCTTGGCCGCACCCCTCCTTGGAGGGAGGGGCAGGCTGCGCCCTCCCCTCTTTGGCACCTATATAAAGGGGGGGAGGGAAGGGCAGCAGCACACTGAGCCTGGCGCCTCCCTCTCCCTCTCCAACACCTCCTTCTCCTCTCCCGTGGGTGCTTGGCGAAGCCTGCGGGATGCCACGCTCCTCCACCACCACCACGCCGTTGTGTTGCTGTTGGATGGAGTCTTCCTCAACCTCTCCTCTCTCCTTGCTGGATCAAGGCATGGGAGGCGTCACGGGCTGTCACGTGTGTTGAGCAGCGGAGGTGCCGTCCGTTCGGCACTAGGATCTCCGGTGATTTGGATCACGGCAGTCGACTCCTTCAACCCCGTTCTCATGAGCGCTTCCGCTTAGCGATCTACAAGGGTATGTAGATGCACTCTCCTTCCTCTTGTTGCTAGAATCTCCATAGATTGATCTTGGTGATCGTGAAAATTTTGAATTTCTGGGCGTTACCCAACATCAACATCGTCCTGCGCCGTCGTCTTGTGGAACTCATCCCGACACTTTGCTGGATCGGAGTCGGGGATGCGTCATCGAGCTGAGCGTGTGCAGAACTCGGAGGTGTCGTGCGTTCGGTGCTTGGATCGGTCGGATCGTGAAGGCGTCGACTACATCAACAGCGTTGTTATAGCGCTTCGCTTTCGGTCTCACAGTGCGTGGGCGGACCTCTCCCTCTCGTTGCTATGCCATCACCATGGTCTTGCGTGATCGTAGGAAATTTTTTGAAATTACTCGTTCCTCAACATGGCATCGAGCCTGGTTTTATCGTTGATGTCATATGCGAGTAGAACACAAGTGAGTTGTGGGCGATACAAGTCATACTACCTACCAGCATGTCATACTTTGGTTCAGCGGTATTGTGAGATAGGCGGCCGGACCGACATTACAGCGTGCGCTTCGCGAGACTGGTTTCACCGCTCTGAGCACTTTCGTTGCTTAAAGGTGACGGCGGTGTCTGTCTCTCTCACTTTAGTTGAATCGAGTGTGGCTCGCCCGGTCCTTGAGAAGGTTAAAAGCGGAGTCTATTTGTGAAATGTCGTTGTGGTTTTGATGCGTAGGTAAAACGGTTCTTGCTCAGCCCGTAGCAGCCACGTAATACTTGCAACAACAAAGTAGAAGGCGTCTAACTTGTTTTTGCAGGGCATGTTGTGATGTGATATGGTCAAGGCGTGATGCTATATTTTATTGTATGAGATGATCATGTTTTGTAACGAGTTATCGACTGGCTGGCAGGAGCCATATGGTTGTCGCTTTATTGTATGAAATGCAAGCGCCATGTAATTGCTTTACTTTATCACTAAGGAGTAGCGATAGTCGTAGAAGCAATAGTTGGCGAGGCGACAACGATGCTACGATGGAGATCAAGGTGTCGGCGCCCGGTGGCGATGGTGATCATAGCGGTTCTTGGCGATGGAATCACAAGCACAAGATGATGATGACCATATCATATCACTTATATTGATTGCATGTGATGTTTATCCTTTATGCATCTTATCTTGCTTTGATTGACGGTAGCATTATAAGATGATCTCTCACTAAAATTATCAAGAAGTGTTCTCCACGAGTATGCACCGTTGCGAAAGTTCTTCGTCTTTGAGACACCACGTGATGATCGGGTGTGATAGGCTCTACGTTCAAATACAGCGGGTGCAAAACAGTTGCGCACGCGGAATACTCAGGTTAAACTTGGCGAGCCTAGCATATAACAGATATGGCCTCGGAACACGAGAGACCGAAAGGTCGGCGTGAATCATATAGTAGATATGATCAACATAGTGATGTTCACCATTGAAACTACTCCATCTCACGTGATGATCGGACATGGTTTAGTTGATTTGGATCACGTAATCACTTAGATGACTAGAGATGTCGTCTAAGTGGGAGGTTTTAATATGATTAATTAAACTTAAATTTATCATGAACTTAGTACTGATAGTATTTTGCTTGTCTATGTTTCTGTAGATAGATGGCTCGTCTTTGTTGTTCCGTTGAATTTTAATGCGTTCCTTGAGAAAGCAAAGTTGAAAGATGATGGTAGCAATTACGGACTGGGTCCGTAACGAGATTATCCTCATTGCTGCAGAGAAAAATTACGTCTGGAAGCACCGCTGGGTAGCGAGCCTGCTTGCAGATCTTTGAGCGAAGTTGTGAGCGTCCCGCAAAGCGTAGCTGATGACTACTCTATAGTTCAGATGTGCCATGCTACGGCTTAGAACCGGGTCTTCAAGCGACGTTTTGAGCGTCATGGAGCATATGAGATGTTCCAGGAGTTGAAGTTAATATTTCAAGCAAATGCCGGATTGAGAGATATGAAGTCTCCAATAAGTTCTATAGCTGCAAGATGGAGGAGAATAGTTACATCGGTGAGCACATACTCAAAATGTCAGGTATAACAATCACTTAATTCAGCTGGGAGTTAATCTTCCGGATGATAGTGTCATTGACAAATTCTCCAATCACTCGCCACCAAGCTACAAGAGCTTCGTGATGAACTATAATATGCAAGGGATGACTAAGACAATTCTGAGCTCTTACGCAATGCTAAAAGCAGCGGAGGTAGAAATCAAGAAAGAGCATCAAGTGTTGATGGTCAACAAGACCACTAGTTTCAAGAAAAGGGCAAAGGGAAGAAGAAGGAAACTTCAAAAGAACAGCAAGCAAGTTGCTGCTCGGGAGAAGAAACCCAAGTCTGGACCTAAGCCTGAAAGCGAAGTGTTTTACTGCAAGCAAGCTGGACCTTTGAAGCGGAACTGCCCCAAGTATTTGGCGGATAAGAAGGATGGCAAGGTGATCAAAGGTATATGTGATATACATGTTATTGATGTGTACCTTACTAATACTCATGATAGTACACAGGTATTTGATCTGGTTACATTGCTAATATTTGCAACTCGAAGCAGGAACTACGGATTAGCGAAGATTGGCTAAGGGCGAGGTGACGATCTTGGCGTTGGAAATGGTTCCAAAGTCGATGTGATCGCGGTCGACACGCTACCTCTACATCTACCTTGGGATTAGTTTTAGACCTAAATAATTGTTATTTGGTGCGGCGTTGAGCATGAACATTATATCTGGATCTTGTTTAATGCGAGGCGGTTATTCATTAAATCAGAGAATAATGGTTGTTCTACTTATATGAGTAATATCTTTTATGGTCATGCACCCTTGAAGAATAGTCTATTCTTGTTGAATCTCGGCAGTAGTGATACACATATTCATAATGTTGAAACCAAAAGATCAGAGTTGATAATGATAGTGCAACTTATTTGTGGCACTGCCGTTTAGGTCATATCGGTATAAAGCATGAAGAAACTCCATCTTGATGGGCTTCGGAATCACTTGATTATGAATCACTTGGTACTTGCGAACCGTGCCTCATGGGCAAGATGACCAAAACGCCGTTCTCCGGAACTGTGGGGCGAGCAACTGATTTGTTGGAAATCATACATACTGATGTTTGTGGTCCAATGAATGTTGAGGCCTTGTGGCGGTATCGTTATTTTCTCACCTTCACAGATGATTTGAGCAGATATGGGTATATCTACTTAATGAAACACAAATCTGAAACATTTGAAAAGTTCAAAGAATTTGAGTGAAGTGGAAAATCATCGTAACAAGAAAATAAAGTTTCTACGATCTGATCGTGGAGGAGAATATTTGAGTTCTGAGTTTGGTTTACATTTGAAACAATGTGGAATAGTTTCACAACTCCGCCACCGGAACACCACGGAGAAATGGTGTGTCGAGCGTAAATGTCGTACTTTACTAGATATGGTGCGATCTATGATGTCTATTTCGATTTACCGCTATCATTTTGGGGTTATGCTTTAGAGGCGGCCGCATTCACGTTAAATAGGACACCGTCAAAATCCGTTGAGGCGACGCCTTATGAACTGTGGTTTGGCAAGAAACCAAAGTTGTCGTTTCTTAAAGTTTGGGGCTGCGATGCTTATGTAAAGAAACTTCAACCAGATAAGCTCGAACCCAAATCGGAAAAATGTGTCTTCATAGGATACCCAAAGGAGACTGTTGGGTACACCTTCTATCACAGATCTGAAGGCAAGATTTTCGTTGCTAAATTCGGATCCTTTCTAGAGAAGGAGTTTCTCTCGAAAGAAGTGAGTGGGAGGAAAGTAGAACTTGATGAGATAATCATATCTGCTCCCTTATTGGAAAGTAGTTCATCACAAGAAATGGTTCTGTGACAACTACACCAATTAGTGAGGAAACTAATGATGATGATCATGAAGCTTGAGATCAAGTTACTATTGAACCTCGTGAGGTCAACCAGAGTAAAATCGCACCGAGTGGTACGGTAATCTTATTACGGAAGTCATGTTACTTGACCATGGCGAACCTACAAACTATGAAGAAGCGATGGTGAGCCCAGATTCCGCAAAATGGCTGGAAGCCATGAAATCTGAGATGGGATCCATGTATGAGAACAAAGTATGGACTTTGGTTGACTTGCCCGATGATCGGCAAGCCATTGAAAATAAATGTATCTTTAAGAAGAAGACTGGCGCCGATGGTAATGTAGCGTCTACAAAGCTCGACTTGTTGCGAAGGTTTTCGACAAGTTCAAGGGGTTGACTACGATGAGACTTTCTCACCCGTAGCGATGCTTAAGTCTGTCCGAATCATGTTAGCAATTGCCGCATTTTATGATTATGAAATTTGGCAAATGGATGTAAAAACTGTTGGGGAACGTAGTAATTTCAAAAAATTTCCTACGAACACGCAAGACCAGGGTGATGGCATAGCAACGAGAGGGAAGAGTGTCCGTCCACGTACCCTCGTAGACCGAAAGCGGAAGTGTTATAACAACGCGGTTGATGTAGTCGTACGTCTTCACGATCCGACCGATCCAAGCACCGAACGTACGGCACATCCGAGTTCTGCACACGTTCAGCTCGATGACGATCCCCGGGCTCCGATCCAGCAAAGCGTCGGGGATGAGTTCACAAGCCGACGGCGTGGGACGATGATGATGCTCCACCGGCGCAGGGCTTCGCTTAAGCTCATGACGATATGACTTCACGGCGCGGGCTTCGCCTAAGCTCATGACGATATGACCGAAGTGGAATATGGTGGAGGGGGCACCGCACTGCGGCTAAGGAGCGATCCGTAGATCAACTTGTGTGTCATGGGGTGCCCCTGCCCCGTATATAAAGGAGACAAGGGAAGGTGGCGGCCCAAGGGGAGGCGCGCAGGAGGAGTCCTACTCCCACGGGAGTAGGACTCCCCCCTCTCCTAGTTGGAGTAGGATTGGGGAGGGGGAAAGGGGGAAGGGGCGCCGTGTAACACCCTGGATGTAAACTTCCCCTTTTGGGCAATATATCAATTTGACCTCATCCAAGTCTTGTGGGTTTTTGTCATGCTTGGCTTCATGTTGTTTGGTTATGTGGGTTTTGCTCTTTTCTTTGTTTTGCTCTTTTACCATATTGCATTTGTGTCTCTTGTCATCTTGCATTCCATTCCTATCATGTGGTTGTGTTGTTCTCTTACATGTCATGTGGTTGCATGTTTCATTCTCAACTTGCATTACCATCCCCTCCTTCCCTCTACTTCTTTCTTTTTCAAATGCCATATATTTCCCTCTCTCAATTAATGCTCATCTTCTCCCTGAAAATCTTGCTCTTTGCACTAAACCTCTCTGCCCTAAAATCTCCTCATTTGAAGTTGTTATGGTCAGGTTAAAAAATGGCACAAGTTTGAAGTATTTTCAAACTTGTCTTATTTTTCTACCTTTAAAATGTCCATTACAATTTATTTAAATAGTGGAGAATTCCAGGAGTGTGGGGATATTTTCCTTTCACTCAAACTCTTTTCTTTTCTTTCTGTACTTTCTTTTCTCTCCCTTTTGAATTTTTAAAAGGAAAAGAAAAGAGAGAGCAGCAGCAGCAGTGGCAGCCCAGCTAACCTCCCCACCTGGGCCCCCGGCCACTCCGAGCCGGCCCAGCTTCCTCAGCCCGCAGCCCAGAGCAGCAGGCAGCCCAGCCGCTCGCTCTCGCCTCCGTCTTGGCGCACCCGCAGCTCCCCTACCCCCCCGCTTAGCTTCCCACGTGTCAGCGCCGGTCCCTTTGGCAGCGTCGTCCTTGTCGTTTCACCGCCTTTTCCCTTTCCTCTCGCGTCGCCATGGGGACCCGAGCACGGGAGCGTGAGCTCGCCTCGTCGCCTAGCCCTACTTATCCCCTCTCGCGTGGCCAAACCGCACCCTAGGGTTCCCCTCTCCCTCTACGCCGCCGCCCCGCCGTAAGGAAACCGCCAAGCTTCGCCGCCCTTTCGTTCAGCGCAGATCTGAGGCAGCGCCACGTCGCCAGCGTGCTCTCCGCCACCACGACCGGCGGCCCTTGTCCATCTCCTTCCTCGTCGTCGTCTTCGCCCACGGCGTCGACCACGAGGCCGGAGCACCAAGTTAAATCGACGCCTGCCGGTCTTCTTCTCGGACAGGTTCCCGGCGAGATTTCAGAGCACGATCTCGTCGCCGTCAGCCCGTCTCCGTCGCCGATTCCTTGTCCTAGGGTAAGGAGGTATACCCCACTTGCTCCCTGCTCCTGCCTGTCGTCGTTAGGTCTCCATAGCCTAGTTTCCGGCCCGTGGTCGTGTCGCGCTCGGCGTGCTCCGGCATGCCCGAGGTTTGGAGTTTCAGAGTAGTGTCACCGCGCGTGGTTGCCACGATTCCCGCTCGGGCTTGCCCCGTCATGTTCCCGTGTTGCTCCCCAGTGCGCACCCAGTCTGTACGAGGGCGCGGAGCCCCTGTAGCCGCCGTAGTTGCAGGTGTCTCGCCGGAGTCGTCGGTGTTCCTCTCTGTTCTTAGATCAGCCCAGTGGGTTGTTCAAGTAGGCAGCATCCCCGTTCCTACCGAACCTCCTACCCTAGCCGAGCTGGTTGACCCCCCGCTCTCTCACATGGCGACACAGGTTCGAACCCAAAGCTCCCCCTTTTTAATTTCTGTTTTGCGCTTGCCGGTCGCCTCCTCTGCAGCAGAGATAGATAAGGCCGAGGCCTTTCCTCTGTCATCGCCGCCCTTGCCCCAGTGGTAGCAGGGGCTGGATTCCAACGGGGAGACCCGGGTTCGAATCCCCCCTGAGGCTGTTTTCTTCCCCCTTTTAAAACCCATTTTCACCCCTGTCTCTATGACAGTGGGGCCATCCTGTCAGCCTCTCAGCGCCTCCCCCACATGCAGTTTTATTTCTTTTACCCCCACGTTTCCATTTCCAGCCTTTGTCTCTTTTCTGTTTTAGGCAAGTCCAAATCTGGACATTTCCAAATCTGGAAATTGCCAATTCTGTCAACTTCCTTTATAGGCAGGTTTTAACTTGATGCTTTTGGGATGATTTCTCTACTGCAACCCTAGCATATTATATATGTTTTTGGGGTAGAAAAATCCCACCAACTCAGTGGTGGCATTAGTTTCTGCATTTGGGCAAGTTTGTGATCATGTCTTTTTGCATCATGGTTATGTGTTGTTTTTCATGGGCATATTTATTTGTATCATGCTATGAGGTAGTTTGCACACGTGCATGGGTTTTTGTGCATCATGCTGTTATGTAGGCTTTCTCACCAATCTTGTTTTGCCCGTCTTGTCCAACCCGTGCATCCGTTTCCGGTGATCTCTATATCGATTTCTAACGAAATCATCTCATCTTTCCGATGGCATGCTTGGTTTGCCAAGATGATGCCTAGTCTTTCATTTACCTTCCGGGCCATCGCTTTGCATATCACATCCGCATATTCATGTCATGTTTTGCATCATGTTGATTGTGCATTGCACCGCGATTTCTTGTGGTTCCTTGTTTGTGTTGTTGCTTTGGGTAGAGCCGGGAGGCGAGTACGTGAACGAGGAACCTGTTGAGAACGCGTTTTGAGGATCAAGCTTTTGACAACTCGAGAACATTGCGGGCAAGATGACCATACCCTCGAAATCACTTCTATCTTTGCTATGCTAGTTGCTCGCTCTTTTGCTATGCCTATGCTGCGATGCCTACCACTTGCTATGTCATGCCACCCATATTGCCATGTCAGCTCTAACCATCCTTTCCTAGCAAACCGTTGATTGGCTATGTTACCGCTTCGCTCAGCCCCTCTTATAGCGTTGTTAGTTGCAGGTGAAGCTGAAGTTTGTTCCTTGTTGGAACATGGAGATGTTGTTCCTTATTGGAACATGTTTACTTGTTGGGGATATCACAATATATAAATATATCTGCTATGTTTAACACATCTATATACTTGGTAAAGGGTGGAAGGCTCGGCCTTATGCCTGGTGTTTTGTTCCACTCTTGCCACCCTAGTTTCCGTCATACGGTGTTATGTTCCTTGATTTTGCGTTCCTTACACGGTTGGGTGATTTATGGGACCCCTTGACAGTTCGCTTTGAATAAGACTCGCCCAGCCAAGGCCCAACATTGGTTTTACCATTTGCCACCTAAGCCTTTTTTCCCGGGTTTTCGCGAGCCGAGGGTCATCTTATTTTAAACCCCGGGCCAATGCTCCTCTGAGTGTTGGTCCAAACTAAAGCCACTTGCGGTGCCACCGAGGCAACTTGGGGCATCTTCGGTTGCCGTGACGATCGCTGCTCATCCGGATGTGCCACGAGAACGAGATATGTGCAGCTCCTATCGGGATTTGTCGGCACAATCGGGCGGCTTTGCTGGTCTTGTTTTATTGCTGTCGAAATGTCTTGTAGTCCGGGATTCCGAGATTGATCGGGTCTTCGGTAGAAGGAATAATCCTTCGTTGACCGTGAGAGCTTATAATGGGCTAAGTTAGGACACCCTGCAGGTAATATCTTTCAAAGCCGTGCCCCGCGTTATGAGGCAGATGGGAATTTGTTAATGTCGGTTGTAGAAAACCCAAAGTTGACCTCAAATAAAATACACATCAACGCGTGTAGGTAAACGTGATGGTCTCTTCTCGGCGGAGCCCGGGAAGTGAACACGGTGTTGGAGTTATGTCTGACGTAAGTAGTTCAGGATCACTTATTGATCACTACTAGTTTCACGACCGTGCTTTGCTTCTCTTCTCGCTCTCTTTTGCGATGTAGCCACCATATATGCTAGTCGCTTGCTGCAGCTCCACTTTACTACTATATCCTTCCTAAAGCTTAAATAGTCTTGATCTGCATGGTGTGAGATTGCTGAGTCCCGTGACTCACGAGATACTTTCAACACAGTTGCGAGGTTCCGATGAGACCAGTGCAGATGATTCCACCGAGCTCAAGTGGGAGTTCGACGAGGCGTGGTCGTTACTATATGTCGTTTCGGATGATCGATAGTGGTGCCCAGTTGGGACGTTTCGGGATCTGTGTTAGCAGTTGGGGTATCTTCTTTCATTTTGGTTCCGTAGTCGGACCTTGAGTGTACTCGAATGATGTATGTTTAATTATGTACTGTGTGAAGTGGCTAATGTAAGCCAACTATGTATCTTTCCTTAATTATTACATGGGTTGTGTGAAGATTACCTCACTTGCGACATTGCTTTCAATGCGGTTATGCCTCTAAGTCGTGCCTCGACCGTGGGAGATATAGCCGATCGGGATACGCACGCCCCCTCTCCTTGTCCTATTCGGACTGGAAGGGAGAGGGCGCGCAGCCCACCTTGGCGGCCCTTCTCCTTCTCCCTTGAGGCCCATGAAGGCCCATATACCCCCGGGGTTCCAGTAACCCCGGTGTTCGGTAATATCCTGTTTTCACTCGGAACCATTCGAAGTCAAACATAGGCTTCAATATATCAATCTTTATGTCTCGACCATTTCGAGACTCCTCGTCATGTCCGTGATCACATCCGGGACTCGAACAAACTTGGTGCATCAATACTTATAAACTCATAATGAGCTGTCATCGAAGCGTTAAGCGTGCGGACCCTACGGGTTCGAGAACTATGTAGACATGACCTAGAACCATTCTCGGTCAATAACCAATAGCGGAACCTAGATGCCCATATTGGTTCCTACATATTCTCTGAAGATCTTTATCGGTCAAACCGCATAACGACATACGTTGTTCCTTTGTCATCGGTATGTTACTTACCCGAGATTCGATCGTCGGTATCCAATACCTAGTTCAATCTCGTTACGGTAAGTCTCTTTACTCGTTCCGTAATACATCATCTCACAACTAACTCATTAGTTGTAATGCTTGCAAGGCTTAAGTGATGTGTATTACCGAGAAGGCCTAGAGATACCTCTCCGACAATCGGATGACAAAACCTAATCTCGAAATCGCCAACCCAACAAGTACCTTTGGAGACACCTGTAGTACTCCTTTATAATCACCCGATTCGTTGTGACGTTTGGTAGTACCCAAAGTGTTCCTCCGTGGCACGGAGTTGCATAATCTCATAGTTACAGGAACATGTATGGGTCATGAAGAAAGCATTAACAACATAAGCGATCAAGTGTTAAGCTAACGGAATGGGTCATGTCAATCAGATCATTCAACTAATGATGTGACCTTGTTAATCAAATAACAACTCCTTGTTCATGGTTAGGAAACATAACCATCTTTGATTAACAAGCTAGTCAAGTAGAGGCATACTAGTGACATCTGTTTGTCTATATATTCACACATGTATTATGTTTCGGTTAATACAATTCTAGCATGAATAATAAACATTTATCATGATATAAGGAAATAAATAATAACTTTATTATTGCCTCTAGGGCATATTTCCTTCAGTCTCCCACTTGCACTAGAGTCAATAATCTAGTTCACATCATCATGTGATTCAACACTAATATTCACATCGTATGTGATTAATACCCATAGTTCACATCGTCATGTGACCAACACCCAAAGGGTTTACTAGAGTCAATAATCTAGTTCACATCGCTATGTGATTAACACCCAAAGAGTACTAAGGTATGATCATGTTTTGCTCGTGAGAGAAGCTTAGTCAACGGGTGCATCACATTCAGAGCCGTATCTATTTTGCAAATATTCTATGTCTACAATGCTCGCACGGAGCTACTCTAGCTAATTGCTCCCACTTTCAATATGTATCCAGATTGAGACTTAGAGTCATCTGGATCAGTGTAAAAAGCTTGCATCGATGTTACTCTTTACGACGGGCTCTTTTATCACCTCCATAATCGAGAAATATTTCCTTAGTCCTCACTAAGGATGTTCTTGACCAATGTCCGATGATCTACTCCTAGATCACTATTGTATTCCTTGCCAAATTCAGAGCAAGGTATATAATAGGTCTGGTACATAGCATAGCATACTTTATAGAACCTATGGTGAGGCATAGGGAATGACTTTCATTCTCTTTTCTATTTTCTGCCGTGGTGGGATTTGAGTCTCACTCAATTTCACACCTTTGCAACACAGCAAGAACTTTTCTTTGACTGTTCCATTTTGAACTACTTCAAAATATTGACAAGGTATGTATTCATTGAAAAACTTATCAAGCGTCTTGATCTATCTCTATAGATCTTGATGCTCAATATGTAAGCAGCTTCATCGAGGTCTTTCTTTGAAAAACTCCTTTCAAACACTCCTTTATGCTTTGCGAATAATTCTACATTATTTCCGATCAACAATATGTCATTCACATATACTTGTCGAAATGTTGTAGTGCTCCCACTCACTTTCTTGTAAATACAGGCTTCTCCAAAAGTCTCAGATAAAACCATATGCTTTGATCACACTATCAAAGCGTTTATTCCAACTCCGAGATGCTTGCACCAGTCCATAGATGGATCGCTGGTGCTTGCACATTTTGTTAGCTCCTTTAGGATTGACAAAACCTTCGGTTGCATCATATACAACTCTTCTTTAATAAATCCATTAAAGAATGTAGTTTTGACATCCATTTGCCAGATTTCATAAAATGTGGCGATTGCTAACATGATTCGGACAGACATAAGCATCGCTACTGCTTGAGTAAATCTCATTGTAGTCAACACTTTGAACTTGTCGAAAACCTTTCTGCGACAAGTCGAGCTTTGTAGATAGTAATACTACTATCAGCATCTGTCTTCCTCTTGAAGATCCATTTATATAATATGGCTTGCCGATCATCGGGCAACTCCATCAAAGTCCACACTTTGTTCTCATATATGGATCCCATCTCAGATTTCATGGTCTCAAACCATTTCGCGGAATCTGGGCTCATCATCGCTTCCTCATAGTTCGTAGGTTCATCATGATCTAGTAGCATGACTTCCAGAACAGGATTACCGTACCACTCTGGTGCGGTTCTTACTCTGGTTGATCTACGAGGTTCTGTAGTAACTTGATCTGAAGTTTCATGATCAACATCATCAACTTCCTCACTATTTGGTGTAGATGTCGCGAAACCGGTTTACGTGATAAACTACTTTCAAATAAGGGAGAAGGTACAATTACCTCATCAAGTTCTACTTTCCTCCCACTCACTTCTTTCGAGAGAAACTTTTTCTCTAGAAAGGATCCATCTTAGCAACAAATATCTTGCTTTCGGATCTGTGATAGAAGGTGTACCCAATAGTTACCTTTGGGTATTCTATGAAGACGCACTTTTCCGATTTGGGTTCGAGCTTATCAGGTTGAAACCTTTTCATATAAGCATCGCAACTCCAAGCTTTAAGAAACGACAGCTTAGGTTTACTGCTAAACCATAGTTCATACGGTGTCATCTCAACGGATTTAGATGGTGCCCTATTAAACGTGAATGCAGCTGTCTCTAATGCATAACCCCAAAGCGATAGTGGTAAATCGGTAAGATACATCATAGATCGCACCATATCCAATAAAGTGCGGTTACGACGTTCGGACGCACCATTATGTTGTGGTGTTCCATGTGGCGTGAGCTGTGAAACTATTCCACTTTGTTTTAATTGAAGACCAAACTCGTAACTCAAGTATTCATCTCCACGATCAGATCGCAGAAACTTTATTTTCTTGTTACGATGATTTTCCACTTCACTCTGAAATTCTTTGAACTTTTCAACTATTTCAGACTTGTGTTTCATCAAGTAGATATACCCATATCTGCTCAAATCATCTTTGTGAAGGTCAGAAAATAACGATACTTGCCACGAGCATCAACACTCATTAGATCGCATACATCGGTATGTATTATTCCTAATAAGTCAGTAGCTTGTTCCATTGTTCCGGAGAACGGAGTTTTAGTCATCTTGCCCAAAAGGCACGGTTCGCAAGCATCAAATGATTCATAATCAAGTGATTCCAAAAATCCATCAGCATGGAGTTTCTTCATGCGCTTTACACCAATATGACCTAAATGGCAGTGCCACAAATAAGTTGCACTATCATTATTAACTTTGCATCTTTTGGTTTCAATATTATGAATATGTGTATCATACGATCGAGATCCAACGAACCATTTTCATTGGGTGTGTAACCATATAAGGTTTTATTCATGTAAACAGAACAACAATTTATTCTCTTACTTAAATGAATAACCGTATTGCAATAAACATGATCAAATCATATTCATGCTCAACGCAAACACCAAATAACATTTATTTAGGTTTAACACTAATCCCGAAAATATAGGGAGTGTGCGATGATGATCATATCAATCTTGGAACTATTTCCAACACTCATCGCCACTTTCCCTTCAACTAGTCTCTGCTTATTCTCAGAACTCCAGCCGAGTTTACTAATCTTAGCAACCTAACAAGTATCAAATACTCGGGGGCTACTATAAACACTAGTAATGTACACATCAATAATCAGTATATCAAATATACTCTTGTTCACTTTGCCATCCTTCTTATCCACCAAATATTCAGGGCATTTCGCCCAAAGGACCATTTCCTTTGCAGTGTAAACACTCAGTTTCAGGCTATGGTCCAGCTTTGGGCTTCTTCGCAAGAGTGACAACTTACTTGTCTTTCTACTTGAAGTTCCCTTTCTTTCCTTTGCCCTTTCTTGAAACTAGTGGTCTTGTCAATCATCAACACTTGATGCTCTTTCTTGATTTCTACCTTCGTCGATTTTCAACATCACGAAGAGCTCGGGAATCTTTGTCGTCATCCCTTGCATACTATAGTTCATCACGAAGTTCTAGTAACTTAGTGATGGTGACTAGAGAATTCTGTCAATCGCTATCTTATCCGGAAGATTAACTCCCACTTGATTCAAGCGATTGAAGTACCTGCACAATCTGAGCACATGCTCACTAGTTGAGCGATTCTCCTCCATCTTTTAGCTATAGAACTTGTTGGAGACTTCATATCTCTCAACTCGGTATTTGCTTGAAATATTAACTTCAACTCTGGAACATTTCATATGGTCCATGACGCTCAAAACGCCTTTGAAGTCCCGATTCTAAGCCGTTAAGCATGGTGCACTAAACTATCAAGTAGTCATCATATTGAGCTAGCCAAACGCTCATAACGTATGCATCTGCTCCTGCAATAGGTCTGTCACCTAGCGGTGCATTAAGGACATAATTCTTTCAGGCAGCAATGAGGATAAACCTCAGATCACGGATCCAATCCGCATCATTGCTACTAACATTTTCAATACAATTTTCTAGGAACACATATAAAAACTTAGGGAAGCAACAACGCGAGCTTATTGATCTACAACATAATTTGCAAAATACTACCAGGACTAAGTTCATGATAAATTAAAGTTCAATTAATCATATTACTTAAGAACTCCCACTTAGATGAGACATCTCTCTAGTCATCTAAGTGATCACGTGATCCAAATCAACTAAACCATGTCCGATCATCACGTGAGATGGAGTAGTTTCAATGGTGAACATCACTATGTTGATCATATCTACTATATGATTCACGTTCGACTTTTCGGTCTCCGTGTTCCGAGGCCATATCTGTTATATGCTAGGCTCGTCAAGTTTAACCTGAGTATTCCGCGTGTGCAACTGTTTTGCACCTGTTGTAGATGGACGTAGAACTTATCACACCCGATCATCACGTGGTGTCGGGTACTACGAACTTTGGCAACGGTGCATACTCAGGAGAACACTTCTTGATAATTTTAGTGAGAGATCATCTTATAATGCTACCGTCAAACAAAGCAAGATAAGATGCATAAAGGATAAACATCACATGCAATCAATATAAGTGATATGATATGGTCATCATCATCTTGTGCTTGTGATTCCATCGTCAAAGCACCGTCATGATCACCATCGCCACCGCGCGACACCTTGATCTCCATCGTAGCATCGTTGTCGCCTCGCCAACTATTGCTTCTACGACTATCGCTACTCCTTAGTGATAAAGTAAAGCAATTACATGGCGCTTGCATTTCATACAATAAAGCGACAACCATATGGCTCCTGCCATTGCCGATAACTCGGTTACAAAACATGATCATCTCATACAATATAGCATCACGCCTTGACCACATCACATCACATCATGCCCTGCAAAAACAAGTTAGACGTCCTCTACTTTGTTGTTGCAAGTTTTACGTGGCTGCTATGGGCTGAGCAAGAACCGTTCTTACCTACGCATCAAAACCACAACGATATTTTCGTCAAATAGACTCCGTTTTAACCTTCTCAAGGACCGGGCGAGCCACACTCGATTCAACTAAAGTGAGAGAGACAGACACCCGCCGTCACCTTTAAGCAACGAGTGCTCGGAGCGGTGAAACCAGTCTCGCCAGAAGCGTCACGCGTAATGTCGGTCCGGGCGCTTCATCTCACAATACCGCTGAACCAAAGTATGACATGCTGGTAGGTAGTATGACTTGTATCGCCCACAACTCACTTGTGTTCTACTCGTGCATATGACATCAACGCATAAAACCAGGCTCGATGCCATCTGTTGGGGAACGAGTAATTTCAAAAATTTCCTACGAACACGCAAGACCATGGTGATGGCATAGCAACGAGAGGGAAGAGTGTCCGCCCACGCACTCGTGAGACCGAAAGCGAAGCGTTATAACAACGCTGTTGATGTAGTCGACGCCTTCACGATCCGACCGATCCAAGCACCGAACGACGGCACCTCCGAAGTTTTGCACACGCTCAGCTCGATGACGATCCCGGCTCCGATCCAGCAAAGCGTCGGGATGAGTTCCCAAGACGACAAGGCAGGACGATGATGATGCTCCACCGACGCAGGGCTTCGCTTAAGCTCCGCGACGATATGACTTCACCGGCGCAGGGCTTCGCCTAAGCTCCGCGACGATATGACCGGTGGAATATGGTGGAGGGGGCACCGCACACGCTAAGGAACGATCACGTAGATCAACTTGTGTGTCATGGGGTGCCCCTGCCCCGTGATATAAAGGAGACAATGGGAAGGTGGCGGCCCAAGGGGCGCGCCAAGGAGGAGTCCTACTCCCACCGAGTAGGACTCCCCTCTCCTAGTTGGAGTAGGATTGGGAGGGGAAGGGGAAGGCGCCCCCTCTCCTTGTTCTATTCGGACTGGAAGGGGAGGGGCGCAGCCCACCTTGGCCGGCCCTTCTCCTTCTCCCTTGAGGCCCATGAAGGCCCATATACCCCCGGGGTTCCGTAACCCCGTGTTCCGTAATATCCTGTTTTCACTGAACCATTCCAAGTCCAAACATAGGCTTCCAATATATCAATCTTTATGTCTCGACCATTTCGAGACTCCTCGTCATGTCCGTGATCACATCCGGGACTCGAACAAACTTCGTGCATCAATACTTATAAACTCATAATGAACTGTCATCAAACGTTAGCGTGCGGACCCTACGGTTCGAGAACTATGTAGACATGACCTAGAACCATTCTCGTCAATAACCAATAGCGGAACCTGGATGCCCATATTGGTTCCTACATATTCTACGTAAGATCTTTATCGGTCAAACCGCATAACGACATACGTTGTTCCTTTGTCATCGGTATGTTACTTACCCGAGATTCGATCGTCGGTATCCAATACCTAGTTCAATCTAAGCTACACGTAAGTCTCTTTACTCGCTCCGTAATACATCATCTCACAACTAACTCATTAGTTGTAATGCTTGCAAGGCTTAAGTGATGTGTATTACCGAGAAGGCCTAGAGATACCTCTCCGACAATCGGAGGACAAAACCTAATCTCAAATACGCCAACCCAACAAGTACCTTTGGAGACACCTGTAGTACTTCTTTATAATCACCCGATTCGTAGGACGCTTGGTAGTACCCAAAGTGTTCCTCCGTAAACGGAGTTGCATAATCTCATAGTTACAGGAACATGTATGGGTCATGAAGAAAGCATTAACAACATAAACGATCAAGTGTTAAGCTAACGGAATGGGTCATGTCAATCAGATCATTCAACTAATGATGTGACCTTGTTAATCAAATAACAACTCCTTGTTCATGGTTAGGAAACATAACCATCTTTGATTAACAAGCTAGTCAAGTAGAGGCATACTAGTGACATACTGTTTGTCTATATATTCACACATGTATTATGTTTCCGGTTAATACAATTCTAGCATGAATAATAAACATTTATCATGATATAAGGAAATAAATAATAACTTTATTATTGCCTCTAGGGCATATTTCCTTCAAAAACTGCATTCTTGAATGGATTTCTAGAAGAAGAGTTGTATATGATGCAACCAGAAGGTTTTGTCGATCCAAAGGGTGCTAACAAAGTGTGCAAGCTCCAACGATCAATATATGGTCTGGTGCAAGCCTCTCGGAGTTGGAATAAACGCTTGATAGTGTGATCAAAGCATATGGGTTTGTACAGACTTTTGGAGAAGCCTCAGATTTACAAGAAAGTGAGTGGGAGCTCAGAGCATTTCTAATATTATATGTGGACGACATATTATTAATTGGAAATGATATAGATTTTCGGATAGCATAAAAGGATACTTGAATAAAAGTTTTTCAATGAAAGACCTCGTGAAGCTGCTTACATATTGGGCATCAAGATCTATAGAGATAGATCAAGACGCTTGATTGGACTTTCACAAAGCACATACCTTGATAAAGTTTTGAAAAGTTCAAATGGATCGTGCAAAGAAAGGTTTTTTACCTGTATTACAAGGTGTAAGATTGAGTCGACTCAATGCCCCACCACAGCAGAAGATAGAGAAAATGAAAGATGTTCCCTATGCTTCAGCCATAGGCTCTATCATGTATGCAATGCTGTGTACCAGACCGACGATGCTTAGCTGTAAGCTTGGCAGGAAGGTACCAAAGTAATCCAGAATGGATCCTTTGGACAGCGGTCAAGAACATCCTGAAATACCGAAAAGGACTAAGGATATGTTTCTCATATATGGAGGTGACAAAGAGCTAGTCGTAAATGGTTACGCCGATGTAAGCTTTGACACTGATCCGGACGATTCTAAATCGCAGACCGGATACGTGTTTTTATTAAACGGTGGAGCTGTCTGGTTGGTGCAGCTCTAAACAAAGCGCCGTGGCGGGATCTACATGTGAAGCGGAGTACATAGCTGCTTCGAAGCAGCAAATGAAGGAGTCTGGATGAAAGAGTTCATTTCGATCTAGGTGTCATACCTAGTGCATCGGGACCGATGAAGATCTTCTGTGACAATACTGGTGCAATTGCCTTGGCAAAGGAATCTAGATTTCACAAGAGGACCAAGCATATCAAGAGACGCTTCAATTCCATTCGGGACCAAGTCCAAGTGGGAGACATAGAGATTTGCAAAATACATACGGATCTGAATGTTGCGCAGACCGCTGACTAAGCCTCTTCCACGAGCAAAACATGATCAGCACCAAGACTCCATGGGTGTGAGAATCATTACTTTGTAATCTAGATTATTGACTCTAGTGCAAGTGGGAGACTGAAGGAAATATGCCCTAGAGGCAATAATAAAGTTATTATTTATTTCCTTATACCATGATAAATGTTTATTATTCATGCTAGAATTGTATTAACCGGAAACATAATACATGTGTGAATATATAGACAAACAAGATGTCACTAGTATGCCTCTATTTGACTAGCTTGTTAATCAAAGATGGTTATGTTTCCTAACCATGAACAAGGAGTTGTTATTTGATTAACAAGGTCACATCATTAGTTGAATGATCTGATTGACATGACCCATTCCGTTAGCTTAACACTTGATCGCTTAGTATGTTAATGCTTTCTTCATGACCCATACATGTTCCTATAACTATGAGATTATGCAACTCCTGCTTATCGGAGGAACACTTTGGTACTACCAAACGCCACAACGAATCGGGTGATTATAAAGGAGTACTACAGGTGTCTCCAAAGGTACTTGTTGGGTTGGCGATTTGAGATTAGGTTTTGTCACTCCGATTGTCGGAGAGGTATCTCTAGGCCTTCTCGGTAAAACACATCACTTAAGCCTTGCAAGCATTACAACTAATGAGTTAGTTGTGAGATGATGTATTACGGAACGAGTAAAGAGATTTACCGGTAACGAGATTGAACTAGGTATTGATACCGACGATCGAATCTCGGTAAGTAACATACCGATGACAAAGGGAACAACGATGTCGTTATGCGGTTTGACCGATAAAGATCTTCAGAATATGTAGGAACCAATATGGGCATCCAGGTTCCGCTATTGATTATTGACCGAGAATGGTTCTAGGTCATGTCTACATAGTTCTCGAACCCGTAGGGTCCGCACGCTAACGCTTCGATGACAGTTCATTATGAGTTTATAAGTATTGATGCACCAAGTTTGTTCGAGTCCCGGATGTGATCACGACATGACGAGGAGTCTCAAATGGTCGAGACATAAAGATTGATATATTGGAAGCCTATGTTTGACTTCGAAGGGTTCCGAGGAAAACAGGAAGTTATCGAACACCGGGGTTACCGGAACCCCGGGGGTATATGGGCCTTCATGGGCCACAAGGAGAAGAGGAAGGGGGCCAGGTGGGCTGCCCCCCTCCCCCTCTAGTCCGAATAGGACAGGAGAAGGGGCGGCGCCTTCCTCTTCCCCTCCCCAATCCTACTCCAACTAGGACAGGGGGGGAGTCCTACTCCCGGTGGGAGTAGGACTCCTCCAGGCGCGCCTCCCCTAGGCTGGCCGCACCCCTTGGCTCCTTTATATACGGGGGCAGGGGGCACCCCATGACACACAAGTTGATCTACGGATCTTTCCTTAGCCGTGTGCGGTGCCCCTTCCACGATATTCCACTTGGTCATATCGTCATGGCGGAGCTTAGCGGCCTCGCGCCGGAGAAGTCATATCGTCGCGAGCTTAGGCGGCCCCGCGCCGGAGAAGTCATATCGTCGCGGAGCTTAGGCGAAGCCCGCGCCGGTGGAGCATCAACATCGTCACCACGCCGTCAGGCCGACGGAACTCATCCTCGACACTTTGCCGGATCGAGTCCGGGATCGCCATCGAGCTGAACGTGTGCAGAACTCGGAGGTGCCGACGCTCGGTGCTTGGATCGGTCGGATCGTGAAGACGACGACTACATCAACTGCGTTGTTATAACGCCTCGCTGGTTCACGAGGGTACGTGGACGGACACTCTCCCCTCTCGTTGCTATGCCATCACCATGGTCTTGCGTGATCGTAGGAAATTTTTTGAAATTACTACGTTCCTCAACACCTCAGCCATAGGTTCTATAAAGTATGTCATGTTGTGTACCTTGCTATGAGTTTTGCAAGGGGTACAGTAGTGATCCAGGAGTAGTTCACTAGACAGCGGCCAAAATTATCCTTAGAGGACTAAGGAAATATTTCTCGATTATGGAGGTGATAAAGAGTTCGTCGTAAAGAGTTACGTTGATGCAAGCTTTTAAACCAATCCAGATGACTCTGAGTCTCAATCTAGATACGTATTGGAAGTGGGAGCAATTAGCTAGAGTAGCTCCATGCAGAGCATTGTAGACATAGAAATTTGCGAAATACATACGGATCTGAATGTGGCAGACCCGTTGATACGTCCATTTTGCATCATGCTTTTATATCAATATTTATTGCATTATGGGTTGTTATTTCACATTATGTCTCAATACTTATGGCTATTCTCTCTTATTTTACAAGGTTTACCATGAAGAGGGGGAATGCCAACAGCTGGAATTCTGGCTGGAAAAGGAGCAAATATTGGAAACCTATTCTGCACAGCTCCAAAAATTCCGAAACTCCACAGAAGTCAGTTTTGGAATTAATAAGAATTATTGAACGAAGAAAACACCAGAGGAGGCCCACACCCTGGCCAGGAGGGTGGGGGGCGTGCCCACCCTCACTGGGCGCGCCTGCCTCCTGGGCCCGTGGTGGCCTCCGGTGCCCATCTTCTCGCTATATGAAGGCTTTTACCTCGAAAAATCATAAGCAAGCTTACGGACGAAACTCCGCCGCCACGAGGCGGAACTAATCTAGGGCTCCCATGAGCTGTTCATTGGGAAACTTCCCCGGAGGGGGAAATCATCACCATCGTCATCACCAACGATCCTCTCATCGGGAGGGGGTCAATCTTGAAGGAAATATGCCCTAGAGGCAATAATAAAGTTATTATTTATTTCCTTATATCATGATAAATGTTTATTATTCATGCTAGAATTGTATTAACCGGAAACATAATACATGTGTGAATACATAAACAAATGTAATGTCACTAGTATGCCTCTACTTGACTAGCTCGTTAATCAAGATGGTTATGTTTCCTAACCATAGACATGAGTTGTCATTTGATTAACGGGATCACATCATTAGGAGAATGATGTGATTGACTTGACCCATTCCGTTAGCTTAGCACTTGATCGCTTAGTATGTTGCTATTGCTTTCTTCATGACTTATACAAAGTTCCTGCAACTATGAGATTATGCAACTCCCGCTTACGGAGGAACACTTTATGTGCTACCAAACGTCACAACGAATCGGGTGATTATAAAGGTACTCTACAGGTGTCTCCAAAAGTATATGTTGAGTTGGCATAATTCGAGATTAGGTTTTGTCACTCCGATTGTCGGAGAGGTATCTCGGCCTTCTCGGTAATACTCATCACCTAAGCCTTGCAAGCATTGTAACTAATGAGTTAGTTATGAAATGATGTATTACGAACGAGTAAAGAGACTTGCGGTAACGAGATTGAACTAGGTATTGATACCGACGATCGAATCTCGGCAAGTAACATACCGATGACAAAGGAACAACGATGTTGTTATGCGGTTTGACCGATAAAGATCTTCAGAGAAAATGTAGGAACCAATATGAACATCCAGGTTCCACTATTGGTTATTGACCGAGAATAGTTCTAGGTCATGTCTACATAGTTCTCGAACCCAAGGGTCCGCCGCTTAACGTTACGATGACAATTTTATGAGTATTGATGTACCAAAGTTTGTTCGAGTCCCGGATGTGATCACGGACATGACGAGGAGTCTCAAATGGTCGAGACATAAAGATTGATATATTGGAAGCCTATGTTTGACTTCGAATAGTTCGGGTGAAATCGGATTTTACCGAGCACCGGGGTTACTGAACCTCCCGGGGTTAATGGGCCTTAGTGGGCCATGAGGGAGAAGAGGAGGGCGGCCAGGCAGGCCACGCGCCTCCCCTAGTCCGAATAGGACAAGGAGAGGGGGGGCGCCTTCCTCTTTCCCTCCCCCAAGTCCTAATCCAACTAGGGGGGGAGTCCTACTCCCGGTGGGAGTAGGACTCCTCCGCGCCTCCTCCTAGGGCCGGCCGCACCCCTTGCTCCTTTATATCTGGGCAGGGGCACCCCATGACACAAGTTGATCTACGGATCGCCTTAGCCGTGTGCGGTGCCCCTCCACCATATTCCACTTCGGTCATATCGTCATGAGCTTAGGCGAAGCCCCGCGCCGTGAAGCATCATCATCGTCACCACGCCGTCAGGTCGACGGAACTCATCCCCGACACTTTGCTGGATCGGAGTCCGGGATCGCCATCGAGCTGAACGTGTGCTGAACTCGGAGGTGCCGTTACGTTCGGTACTTGGATCGGTCGGATCGTGAAGACGTACGACTACATCAACCGCGTTGTTATAACGCTTCGCTTTCGGTCTACGAGGGTACGTGGACACACTCTCCCCTCTTGTTGCTATGCCATCACCATGATCTTGCGTGTGCGAGGAAATTTTTGAAATTACTACGCTCGCCATCAGCGGCATCCGAGCCTGGTTTTATGCGTTGATGTCATATGCACGAGTAGAACACAAGTGAGTTGTGGGCGATATAAGTCATACCGCTTACCAGATGTCATACTTTGGTTCAGCGGTATTGTGAGATGAAGCGCCCGACCGACATTACGCCAGACGCTTACGCGAGACTGGTTTCACCGCCGAGCACTTGTTGCTTAAAGGTGACCGGCGGGTGTCTGTTTCTCTCACTTTAGTTGAACCGAGTGTAGCTACGCCCGTCCTTGCGAAGGTTAAAACAGCACCAACTTGACAAACTATCGCTGTGGTTTTGATGCGAGGTAAGAACGGTTCTTGCTCAGCCCGTAGCAGCCACGTAAAACTTGCAACAACAAAGTAGAGGACGCCTAACTTGTTTTTGCAAGGCATGTTGTGATGTGATATGGTCAAGACATGATGCTATATTTTATTGTATGAGATGATCATGTTTTGTAACCAAGTTATCGGCAATCGGCAGAGCCATATGGTTGTCGCTTATTGTATGAAATGCAAACGCCATGTAATTGCTTTACTTTATCACTAAGCGGTAGCGATAGTCGTAGAAACAATAGTTGGCGAGACGACAACGATGCTACGATGGAGATCAAGGTGTCGCGCCGGTGACGATGGTGATCATGACGATGCTTCGGAGATGGAGATCACAAGCACAAGATGATGATGGCCATATCATATCACTTATATTGATTGCATGTGATGTTTATCCTTTATGCATCTTATTTTGCTTTGATTGACGGTAGCATTATAAGATGATCTCTCACTAAAATTATCAAGAAGTGTTCTCCTCGAGTATGCACCGCTGCTAAAAGTTCAGAGTGCCCGGACACCACGTGATGATCGGGTGTGATAAGCTCCACGTCCATCTACAACGGGTGCAAGCCAGTTTTGCACACGCGAATACTCAGGTTAAACTTGACGAGCCTAGCATATGCAGATATGGCCTCGAACACGGAGACCGAAGGTCGAGCGTGAATCATATAGTAGATATGATCAACATAGTGATGTTCACCATTGAAAACTACTCCATCTCACGTGATGATCGATTATGGTTTAGTTGATTTGGATCACGCGATCACTTGGATGACTAGAGAGATGTCTGTCTAAGTGGGAGTTCTTAAGTAATATGATTAATTGAACTTAAAATTATCATGAACTTAGCACCTGATAGTATTTTGCTTATCTATGTTTGTTGTAGATAGATGGCTCGTGCTGTTGTTCCGTTGAATTTTAATGCGTTCCTTGAGAAAGCAAAGTTGAAAGATGATGGTAGCAATTACACGGACTGGGTCCGAATTTGAGGATTATCCTCATTGCTGCACGTAAGAATTACGCCCCGAAGCATCGCTGGGTGCCAGGCCTGCTGCAGAGCAACGCCGAAGTTGTGAACGTCTCGCGAGCAAAGCTGATGACTACTCCATAGTTCAGTGTGCCATGCTTTACGGCTTAGAACTGGTCTTCAACGACGTTTTGAACGTCATGGGGCATATGAGATGTTCCAAGAGTTGAAGTTAATATTTCAAGCAAATGCCCGGATTGAGAGATATGAAGTCTCCAATAAGTTCTATAGCTGCAAGATGGAGGAGAATAGTTCACAAGGAGCACATACTCAAAATGTCCGGGTATAATAATCACTTGATTCAACTGGAGTTAATCTTCCGGATGATAGTGTCATTGATGAATTATCCAATCATCGCCACCAAGCTACAAGAGCTTCGTGATGAACTATAATATGCAAGGGATGAACAAGACACTTCCGAGCTCTTCGCAATGCTAAAAGCTGCGGAGGTAGAAATCAAGAAGGAGCATCAAGTGTTGATGGTCAACAAGACCACTAGTTTCAAGAAAAGGGTAAAGGAAAGAAGAAAGGAACTTTAAGAAGAACAGCAAGCAAGTTGCTGCTCAAGAAAAGAAACCCAAGTCTGGACCTAAGATCGAAACTGAGTGCTTCTACCGCAAGCAAGCTGGTCATCGAAGCGGAATTGCCCCAAGTATTTGGCGGATAAGAAGGATGGCAAGGTGAACAAAGGTATATGTGATATACATGTTATTGATGTGTACCTTACTAGAGCTCGTAGTAGCACCTGGGTATTTGATACTGGTTCTGTTGCTAATATTTGCAACTCGAAACAGGGACTACGGAATAAGCGAGCACTGGCAAAGGATGAGGTGACGATGCGCGTGGGAACCGGTTCCAAAGTCAATGTGATCACGGTTGGCACGCTACCTCTACATCTACCTTCGGGATTAGTTTTAGACCTAAATAATTGTTATTTGGTGCCAGTGTTGAGCATGAACATTATATCTGGATCTTGTTTAATGCGAGACGGTTATTCATTTAAATCAGAGAATAATGGTTGTTCTATTTATATGAGTAATATCTTTTATGGTCATGCACCCTTGAAGAGTGGTCTATTCTTGTTGAATCTCGACAGTAGTGATACACATATTCATAATGTCGAAGCCAAAAGATGCAGAGTTGATAATGATAGTGCAACTTATTTGTGGCATCGCCGCTTAGGTCATATCGGTGTAAACGATGAAGAAACTCCATACAGATGGACTTTTGGAATCACTTGATTATGAATCACTTGGTACTTGTGAACCGTGCCTCATGGGCAAGATGACTAAAACACCGTTCTCCGTTGTATGGAGAGAGCAACAGATTTGTTGGAAATCATACATACAGATGTATGTGGTCCGATGAATGTTGAAGCTCGTGGCGGATATCGTTATTTTCTCACCTTCACAGATGATTTAAGCAGATACGGGTATATCTACTTGATGAAGCATAAATCTGAAACATTTGAAAAGTTCAAAGAATTTCAGAGTGAAGTTGAAAATCATCGTAACAAGAAAATAAAGTTTCTACGATCTGATCGTGGAGGAGAATATTTGAGTTACGAGTTTGGTCTACATTTGAAGCAATGCGAATAGTTTCAACTCACGCCACCGGAACACCACAACAGAATGGTGTGTCCGAACGTCAGAATCGTATTTTACTAGATATGGTGTGATCTATGATGTCTATTTCCGATTTACCGCTATCGCTTTGGGGTTATGCTTTAGAGACGGCCGCATTCACGCTAAATAGGACACCATCAAAACTGCTGAGACGACACCTTATGAACTATGGTTTGGCAAGAAACCAAAGTTGTCATTTCTGAAAGTTTGGGGTTGCGATGCTTATGTGAAAAGCTTCAACCTGATAAGCTTGAACCCAAATCGGAAAATGTGTCTTCATAGGATACCCAAAGGAGACAATTGGGTATACCTTCTATCACAGATCCAAGGCAAAACATTCGTTGTTAAGAATGGATCCTTTCTAGAGAAGGAGTTTCTCTCGAAAGAAGTGAGTGGGAGGAAAGTAGAACTTGATGAGGTAACAGCATCAGCTCCCTTATTGGAAAGTAGTTCATCACAGAATCGGTTCTGTGACACCTACACCAGCTTAGCGAGGAAGTTAATGATAATGATCATGAAACTTCAGATCAAGTTGTTACTGAACTCAGAGATCAACCAGAATAAAATCTGCACTAGAGTGGTACGGTAATCCTATTCGAAGTCATGCTACTAGATCATGGTGAACCCACGAACTATGAAGAAGCGATGGTGAGCCCAGATTCGCAAAATGGCTTGAAGCCATGAAATCTGAGATGGGATCCATGTATGAGAACAAAGTGTGGACTTTGGTTGACTTGCCCGATGGTCGGCAAGCAATAGAGAATAAATGGATTTTCAAGAAGAAGACCGACGACGGTAATGTTATCACATAAAGCTCGACTTGTTGCAAAAGGTTTTCGACAAGTTCAAGGAGTTGACTACGATGAGACCTTCTCACCAGAAGCGATGCTTAAGTCTGTCCGAATCATGTTAGCAATCGCCGATTTTATGATTATGAAATATGGCGATGGATGTCAAAACTGCATTTCTGAATGGATTTCGGAAGAAGAGTTGTATATGATGCAACCAGAAGGTTTTGTCGATCCTAAGGGAGCTAACAAAGTGTGCAAGCTCCAACGATCAATCTATGGTCCGTGCAAGCCTCTCGAGTTGAATAAACGCTTTGATAGTGTGATCAAAGCATATGGTTTTGTATGCACTTTTGGAGAAGCCTCAGATTTACAAGAAAGTGAGTGGGAGCTCAGAGCATTTCTAATATTATATGTGGACGACATATTGTTGATTGGAAATGATATAGAATTTCTGGATAGCATAAAAGGATACTTGAATAAAAGTTTTTCAATGAAGGACCTCGTGAAGCTGCTTATATATTGGGCATCAAGATCTATAGAGATAGATCAAGACGCTTAATTGACTTTCACAATGCACATACCTTGATAAAGTCTTGAAAAGTTCAATATGGATCAGGCAAAGAAAGGGTTCTTGCCTCAGACATAAGGTGTAAGATTGAGTCGACTCAATGCCCCACCACCGCAGAAGATAGAGGAAAATGAAAGGAGTTCCTATGCTTCAGCCATAGGCTCTATCATGTATGCAATGCTGTGTACCAGACTGATGTGTGCCTTGCTATTAGCTTAGCAGGAGGTACCAAAGTAATCCAGAGTGGATCATCGGACAACGGTCAAGAATATCCTGAAATACCTGAAAATGACTAAGGATATGTTTCTCGCTTATGGAGGTGACAAAGAGCTTGTCGTAAAGGGTTACGCCGATGCAAGCTTTGACACTGATCCGGACGATTCTAAATCGCAAACCGGATACGATTTTTATTAAACGGTGGAGCTGTAAGTTGGTGCAGTTCTAAACAAAGTGTCGTGGCGGGATCTACATGTGAAGCGGAGTACATAGCTGCTTAGGAAGCAGCAAATGAAGGAGTCTCGATGAAGGAGTTCATTTCCGATCTAGGTGTTATACCTAGTGCATCGGGACCAATGAAGATCTTCTCGTGACAATATGGTGCAATTGCCTTGGCAAAGGAATCCAGATTTCACAAGAGGACCAAGCACATCAAGAGACGCCTAATTCCATTCGGGACCAAGTCCAAGTGGGAGACATAGAGATTTGCAAGATACATACGGATCTGAATGTTGCGACCCGCTGATTAAGCCTCTCTCACGAGCAAAACATGATCAGCACCAAGACTCCATGGGTGTGAGAATCATTATCTGTAATCTAGATTATTGACTCTAGTGCAAGTGGGAGATCAAGAAAATATGCCCTAGAGGCAATAATAAAGTTATTATTTATTTCCTTATATCATGATAAATGTTTATTATTCATGCTAGAATTGTATTAACCGAAACATAATACATGTGTGAATACATAAACAAATGTAATGTCACTAGTATGCCTCTACTTGACTAGCTCGTTAATCAAGATGGTTATGTTTCCTAACCATAGACATGAGTTGTCATTTGATTAACGGGATCACATCATTAGGAGAATGATGTGATTGACTTGACCCATTCCGTTAGCTTAGCACTTGATCGCTTAGTATGTTGCTATTGCTTTCTTCATGACTTATACAAAGTTCCTGCAACTATGAGATTATGCAACTCCTGTTTATCGGAGGAACACTTTGTGTGCTACCAAACGTCACAACGAATCGGGTGATTATAAAGGTACTCTACAGGTGTCTCCAAAAGTATATGTTGAGTTGGCATAATTCGAGATTAGGTTTTGTCACTCCGATTGTCGGAGAGGTATCTCTGGCCTTCTCGGTAATACTCATCACCTAAGCCTTGCAAGCATTGTAACTAATGAGTTAGTTATGAAATGATGTATTACGAACGAGTAAAGAGACTTGCCGTAACGAGATTGAACTAGGTATTGATACCGACGATCGAATCTCGGCAAGTAACATACGGATGACAAAGGGAACAACGATGTTGTTATGCGGTTTGACCGATAAAGATCTTCAGAGAAAATGTAGGAACCAATATGAACATCCAGGTTCCACTATTGGTTATTGACCGAGAATAGTTCTAGGTCATGTCTACATAGTTCTCGAACCCAAGGGTCCGCACGCTTAACGTTACGATGACAATTTTATGAGTATTGATGTACCAAGTTTGTTCGAGTCCCGGATGTGATCACGGACATGACGAGGAGTCTCAAATACTCGAGACATAAAGATTGATATATTGGAAGCCTATGTTTGACTTGAATAGTTCCGGTGAAATCGGATTTTACCGAGCACCGGGGTTACTGAACCTCCCGGGGTTAATGGGCCTTAGTGGGCCATGAGGGAGAAGAGGAGGGCCGGCCAGGGCAGGCCGCGCCCCTCCCCTAGTCCGAATAGGACAGGAGAGGGGGGCGCGCCTTCCTCTTTCCCTCCCCCAAGTCCTAATCCAACTAGGAAGGGGGAGTCCTACTCCGGTGGGAGTAGGACTCCTCCGCGGCCTCCTCCTAGGGCCGGCCGCACCCCCTTGCTCCTTTATATATAGGGGGGGCACCCCATGACACACAAGTTGATCTACGGATCGCCTTAGCCATGTGCGGTGCCCCTCCACCATATTCCACTTCGATCATATCGTCATGAGCTTAGGCGGCCTCGCGCGGTGAAGCATCATCATCGCCACCACGCCGTCAGGTCGACGGAACTCATCCCCGACACTTTGCTGGATCGGAGTTCGGGATCGCCATCGAGCTGAACGTGTGCTGAACTCGGAGGTGCCGTGACGCTCGTACTTGGATCGGTCGGATCGTGAAGACGATGACTACATCAACCGCGCTGTTATAATGCTTCCGCGGGTCGGTACGAGGGTACGTGGACACACTCTCCCCTCTCGTTGCTATGCCATCACCATGATCTTGCGTGTGCGTAGGAAATTTTTTGAAATTACTACGTTCCCCATCAAATCTTCATCAACATCTTCACGAGCACCATCTCCTCTCAAAACCCTAGTTCATCTCTTGTATCCAATCTTGTATCAAAACCGCAAATTGGTACCTGTGGGTTGCTAGTAGTGTTGATTACTCCTTGTAGTTGATGCTAATTGGTTTACTTGGTGGAAGATCATATGTTCAGATTCTTAATGCATATTAAATACTCCTCTGATTATGAACATGAATATGCTTTGTGAGTAGTTATGTTT
The DNA here is from genome assembly GCA_021605205.1 of Aegilops longissima. Lineage (NCBI taxonomy): Eukaryota > Viridiplantae > Streptophyta > Magnoliopsida > Poales > Poaceae > Aegilops > Aegilops longissima. The sequence continues at coordinate 46,884,170 of CM038677.1, read as the reverse complement.
GTTCCTGAGGACATGGGTGAAGTCTTGCTATTAGTAGTCATGTGAATTTGGTATTCGTTCGATATTTTGATGAGACGTATGTTGTCTTTCCTCTAGTGGTGTTATGTGAACGTCGACTACATGACACTTCACCATTATTTGGGCCTAGAGGAAGGCATTGGGAAGTAATAAGTAGATGATGGGTTGCTAGAGTGACAGAAGCTTAAACCCTAGTTTATGCGTTGCTTCGTGAGGGGCTGATTTGGATCCATATGTCTAATGTTGTGGCTAGGTTTACCTTAATACTTCTTTTGTAGTTGCGGATGCTTGCAATAGGGGTTAAACATAAGTGGGATGCTTGTCCAAGTAAGGGCAGTACCCAAGCACCGGTCCACCCACATATCAAATTATCAAAGTACCGAACGCAAATCATATGAGCGTGATGAAAACTAGCTTGACGATAATTCCCATGTGTCCTCAGGAGCGCTTTTCTCATTATAAGAAATTGTCCAGGCTTGTCCTTTGCTACAAAAAGGATTGGGCCACCTTGCTGCACTTTATTTACTTTCATTGCTTGTTACTCGTTACAATTTATCTTATCACAAAACTATCTGTTACCTACAATTTCAGTGCTTGCAGAGAATACCTTACTGAAAACCGCTTGTCATCTCCTTCCGCTCCTCGTTGGGTTCGACACTCTTACTTATCGAAAGAACTACGATAGATCCCCTATACTTGTGGGTCATCACCCGTTGACTAAACCTCTCTCACAAGCAAAACATGATCACAACTTAGTACTCTTTGTGTGTTAATCACATAGCGATGTGAACTAGATTATTGACTCTAGTAAACTCTTTGGGTATTGGTCACATGGTGATGTGAACTATGGGTGTTAATCACATGACGATGTGAACTAGATTATTGACTCTAGTGCAAGTGGGAGACTGAAGGAAATATGTCGTAGAGGCAATAATAAAGTTGTTATTTTATATTTCCTTATTCATGATAAAGGTTTATTATTCATGCTAGAATTGTATTGATCGAAAACTTAAATACATGTGTGAATACTTAAACAAATACCGTGTCCCTAGTGAGCCTCTACTAGACTAGCTCGTTGATCAAAGATGGTTAAGGTTTCTAACCATGGACATGTGTTGTCATTTGATAACGGGATCACATCATTAGGAGAATGATGTGATGGACAAGACCCATCCGTTAGCTTAGCATAATGATAGTTTTGTTTATTGATATTGCTTTCTTCATGTCAAATACATGTTCCTTCGACTATGAGACTATGCAACTCCCGGATACTGGAGGAATACCTTGTGTTCTATCAAACGGGTACACATCATTAGGAGAATGATGTGATGGACAAGACCCATCCGTTAGCTTAGCATAATGATCGTTCTGTTTATTGTTATTGCTTTCTTCATGTCAAAAACATGTTCCTTCGACTATGAGATTATGCAACTCCCGATACCGGAGGAATACCTTGTGTGCTATCAAACTTCACAACGTAACTGGGTGATTATAAAGATGCTCTACAGGTATATATGAAGGTGTTTGTTAAGTTGGCATAGATCGAGATTAGGATTTGTCATTCCGAGTATCGGAGAGGTATCTCTGGGCCCTCTCGGTAATACACATCATAAGCTTGCAAGCAAATGACTAAGGAGTTATTCACGAGGTGATGTATTACAGAACGAGTAAAGAGACTTGCCGGTAATGAGATTGAACTAGGTATAGAGATGCCGACGATCGAATCTCGGGCAAGTAACATACCGATGGACAAAGGGAATTACGTATGTTGTCATAACGGTTCGACCAATAAAGATCTTCATAGAATATGTAGGAGCCAATATGGGCATACAGGTTCTGCTATTGGTTATTGACTGGAGAGGTGTCTCGGTCATGTATGCCTAGTTCTCGAACCCGTAGGGTCCGCACGCTTAACGCTTGATGACAATATAATATTATATGAGTTATGTTATTTGGTGGTCGAATGTTGTTCGGAGTCCCGGGTGAGATCACGGACATGACAAGGGGTCTCTAAATGGACAAGGGGTCTCTAAATGGTCGAGAGGTAAAGATTAATATATAGGACGATGGTATTCGGACACCGAAAGTGTTTCGGGGGGTACCGGGTACTTATCGGGTCACCGGAAGGGGTTCCGGGCACCCATGGCAAAAGATATGTGCCTTGTGGGCCAAGAGGGGAAACACACCAGCCACAAGGTGCTGGTGTGCCCCCCATATGGGCCAGCCTAAGGAGGAGAAGGAAAGGGGAGAAGGGAAAGGAAAGTGTGGATTAGGATTCCCACTTCCTTCCCTCTCCCCCCTCTTTCCTTCCCCCTTGGGGAAACATGGCAAGGGGGCAGGGCAAGGCAGGCCCCTAGGGGGCCGGCGGCCAGCCCTAGGGCCCGGCCTGGTCTCTCCCTCCCCCTCCCACCTATATATATGTGGGAAGGGGGCGCTGAGCACACCCCAGACAATTGCCTAGCTGTGTGCGTCGCCCCCCTCCACCATTTACACCTCTGGTCATATTTTCTTAGTGCTTAGGCGAAGCCCTGTGGAGATCACTTCACCATCACCGTCACCATGCTGCCGTGCTGACGGAACTCATCTACTACCTAGACATCTTGCTGGATCAAGAAGGCGAGGGACGTCACCGAGCTGAACGTGTGCAGAACGCAGAGGTGTCGTGCGTTCGGTACTTGATCGGTTGAAGCGCGAAGAAGTTCGACTACATCAAACGCGCTGTGAAACGCTTCCGCTTATGGTCTACGAGGGTATGTAGACACACTCTCCCCCTCGTTGCTATGCATCTCCATGGATAGATCATTGTATGTGCGTAGAATTTTTTTTGTTTTTCATGCAATGTTTCCCAACAATTTTTGCCTACCTTTCTCTTTGTTGGCATTGCTGAGGGTCCTCGTCCTCCCATGTGCTGCTCCGGTGGTGGGATTGGAGGGGACCCCGGCGATTCTCTTCGGTAAGAAGATAGGGTAGGCCACTTTCTTCTAGAGGCATTGCATCAATGGATGGGATGGCGTCACGTTGGAATAATTTGCCTCTGTTTTTCCTTCATCTCGGTGATGCTCTGATCAGTGGTGCCGAGGAGGAGATGGCTTGGTATTCTTGCCGGTCTTCGGATCCGGTGAGATTTATATCTAGTGGTCGGCGCTTGGCACTCTTCTGGGTGGTGTTGGCACCGGCTGTTGTAGTTGTGTTTGGTGTCTTGCAGTGGGACATGTGGATGGCGGCAAATGGTAACGTTCTGCTTCTTTAACTGTGTTGGATGAAGTTGATGGTGCCGGGATCTAATGCACACGGGGAAGAACCCCGGCCAACGTGCCACAAAGCCTCAGTCTCGTCGCTTGCGGCGGTCCGGTTCATCGGCTCACAAAGCATCCTTGTATGCGAAGGTGCTCCCTCATATCTTGGTATGGTGGTTGTTCTCCTTTTTCTTCGGCGTTGCCTTGGTGATGATGGAGGACAATGGTGGGCAACGATTCAGCAAGGCATAATGTTCTCCACTCGTGAAATTCTAGTTTTACTGGTTGCAGGATTTCGAGTGCAAAAATGTAAGACACATATGTATGTCTCATGTGGTGACCATGTATGTACTCTCTATAATAAGTTTGTCTAATGGAATATACTATATGGTTATTTAAAATGGGACTCGAACAGGGACACCATTGCTGCGGCGGTTGCTCCAACTTGAATCAATGTTGATTGGTCCTTTTTTACAGTCTTGCTAAGTCTCGACTAAGACTTTGTCAAGTCTCAGTCGATGCTATATCCGTGAGATTCTACATTGAGTTTCGTGCAAAAAAAAAATCTCTCATACATGTGATATCACTTGACTGAAACTGGGTTAAATCTCAGTCGACTAAGATCTAGCCACACTTTCATTTTGGAGGGAATTTCGATTGATTTTTTAGAGGATCACAAACTCGATTGATCTTTCTCTCATGATATTCCCAAGTTGGGCTGTCGATTCTTCGAGAGGCCAGCAAGCGCTCGTTACACCAACTTGCCGGGACCAACAGCATGTCGCTCTTTTTTCCCTTGCTTGTGCACGAAAAGAAGCAGCGGTTCCAGAAAAAAAGCACTCCACTCCCCAAATCCATCCCCACGAGCGAGAGCGGGAGCCAGGCGCCAATAACCCGACTCCGACGCCGACGCCGCCGACGCGGCTCGCCGCCGGCGCCTCCGCCTCCGCTCGAAAACGACGATATATCTCCTCCGCGAGATCCTGCTCCGCATCCCGCTGCAGCCCTGCTCCCTTCCCCGCGCCTCCGCCGTCTGCAGGCGGTGGCGATGCGTCGTCGTCGACCCCGCGTGGCCGTCCCGCCGGAGTTCAAGACGGGCTTCCTCAACGGTGCGGTGATCTGCGCCGACCGCGGCCGGGGCCACACGTGCACGGCGGCTGCCGCTCCAGCCCGTTCAAGGTGGTCGTCTTGGTGTTCATGCGCAACCACGATCATCGGCCCCTCGCCTGCCTCTACTCCTCCGAGACCAACACATGGGGCCATCTCATCCCGACAGAGGCTCCGTACCCAGGTTCGGCATGTTGCGGTGGTGCTCAGAGCATCCTTGTTGGCAATGCCGTTAAAGCATGCGAAAGATGGCATACTTTAGTTTGATTTGGATAGGCAGAGTCTAGATGTGATCTAGACGCCTCCGGGTATGAATGCTCCCTGCAACCATGAGATCATCCAGGCAGAGGATGGCACTCTTGGTCTCGCCATATTGTCTCACCATTACCATAATATTCAGATGTGGCAGCGGAAGGTCAATTGTCAGGGTGTTGCCACATAGGTGCCATGGAAGACCACCGAAGTGCATGACATTCTTGGGCTCTCTCCTTCGATTGAGGTAGTGAAAAGGGGGTGGAACTGATACTGGGATATGAACAGGATGGCAGGATGCTAATGAAATTTTATTGTATCTGGATGGCACTGTCTATATGGTTCAACTGAAGTCGATGCAATCTAGAAAACTTTGGGAAAGCGATCATGTTACCGCTTGTCATTCCTTCAACAGTTTCTACACGTCAGGTGTTTGTTCATCTTTAGTCCTCATATTGTAGGAGTAACCTAATCTTGTTATGTCTTGTACATGGTTGCTGGAATATCTTTGTTTCAGTTTATAGATGTTCAGTTGTTCACTAACAACTTAAACTTAGCTACAGATTGTCCCATTCCTAGATAGATGAACTTAAAGCTGTACTGTTACGTGTATGTTATCGGCCAATAGCCCAATATAGACAAGTTTATGGTCTTTTTTGTGTCATTATATGATGTAGTTGTCTTCAACCTTGGGAGATAGCAAATCAAATATCAAGTGAGGAAACCCTAGATCAGTTGATCGGATGACGGCGACGCGTTGGTGTCGTTTCCTCCTTGGGGGCGTCATTCTTGGAGGCGTACACGGGATCGAGGGACCAGCGGGTGCCTTATTGGTGGAGCGGTACTTCATCCTTCACATTGATGACGGCGAATCTCGGCGGCGTGGTGCAGTGGAGACTCGGCGCCCGATGCGCGGGGATGGACTCGCTGGTGGAGGTAGTTCTCTCAAGGCCAAGGTGGCGTCGATGACGGAGTGGCCTGACAAGGTAGAAGCCTCAATATCTGCTCAAGACGGACTGTGAAAGATGGCGGCGACGACACATGTGAGTGCGTCAGATCAGTTTATGCCCTGCACCTGTATGTGGCTCGGCCAAGGCCTGGCTTTGATGATAGGCTTAGGTGAGTAGACCGGTATGTGGCCCAGGTAGCACCCCTTCATCATATGGATAGGAGTAGTGGCATATGTTGCCAAGATGGCGAATTCAGGCATATTGTTGTAATACTTTGTAAGGTCCTCGAGAATAATCAATAAAGTGGCCGTATGCATCTCCCAGATGCAGAGGCCGGGGGTCATCCTCCTTTTCTAAAAAAAAGTGAGTAATAATGTAAAAGCAAATGCCAAATGATCAACACCTTTTTTCCCGGAGTTGTTTTCTCTAACCAGGCTTCATTTATTTAAATCTGAATATTCAACATCACTTCTGGTGGTAGTGTTGCATTTTTGCATGTATTTATTTTGTCTTGTTGACATGATGGGAGATGAGTTTGCATGAGATAAATTCTATAGACCATGTCTTACAACATTCAAATCCCCCACCCCAATAAACTAGAGTGTCAGAACGCACCAAAGATTTATTTTGTGTTGCAGGTATTTCTATGAGATATAACCAGGAATAGGATGTTTGATATCTATTACTTAGCTCTTCCTTGTGTCGCCGAGCTGGTCCTGAATTTGTACTCATTTGTTTATACACTATGTTACAGTAGGTTCTACTATTAGGTTCTGCCTATATGTATCTGGTTACTAACAGATTGGCAATTTGGTTTTCTCTAGGTGAATGAAGGGCTGCTGCAGTTCTCATTGAGTTCCTCACATCATATCAATGTGGTCAACGGTGTTTACATGTTACCTGAGAAAACCCTTATTGGGTGTGTGCCTTGGTATAGCCTTAAGCCAGTTGTGTATGTATATATATTTATGTTTTGCTATCACAGCCGAGCAAGAGGATTGACTTACTCATTTCAAGCGAAAGTGGGGATTGAATCCAGTAGATACCTAGCAGCTAAAAGAGGTCCAAAGCACCGGATATGGCTCAAATAGTCCTTATAGAAATGATCTACGAACTATAACCTTTCGATAAGAAAGATTAGTTACACAAGATATATTATTCTGTCTCACTTCCTCTAGGAACCAAAGGGAGAAGGAGTGGGAGTTGAAAGCGACAGAGATAAAGTACCAGCAACTGCAGGAAGCCTTTCTTTCTTCTTGCACATGCTCAGATGGCGTAGTTGATGTGTCATGCTAGGTATCTTTTATTGGCCAAGTCAGGC
>CM038677.1:46820424-46876567 GCA_021605205.1 Aegilops longissima | reverse complement strand
TGATGAAGAGATAAGGGGCGAAGGATATTTTTTTCTATTATTCCAATTCTTATTTATTGATAATCTAATTTATTTAGATCAATATTCATTTTCATTTGCAAATACAAACTCTCTTTCATTTTCTTGCGTAGACCAAGGGCGAACACTCATCGTTTACGGTATGGACTACCAAGGTATCTAATCCTGTTCGCTCCACATGCATTCGCACCCCAGCGTCGGTAGGGACCCAGAGAGTTGCCTTCGCTTTTGGCGTTCCTTCGTAGATTTACGGATTTCGCCCCTACACACGAAATTCCACTCTCCTCTGTCTCACTCAAGTGAATTGGTTTCGAGAGCATTCCGCCACTTTTGGCGACTTTCACTTTCAACCCGATTCACCGCCACGCGTCTTTACGCCCAGTCATTCAAGAACACTTGCCCCCCGCCTTATCGCGGCTGCTGGCAAGGAGTTAGCCGAGGCTTCTTCCTCGAGTCCTGTCATGAGCGTGCACTCGATTTAAAGAGCTTTACAAGCTGCATTGCCCTTCTTCACTCACGCGATATTGTTGGATCGGGCTTTTACCATTGTCCAAGATTCCCCACTGCTGCCCCCTTGGGAGTCCGGTCGTGTCTCAGTCCCGTGTGGCTGATCATCCGAAAAGACCAGCTAAGCATCATTGGTTTGGTCAGCCTTTACCTGACCAACTACCTAATACTACGCAGGCTCATCAAACAGCGCTTTTGAGCTTTCTTCAGGATTTGGCCCGAACTGTTCGGCAGATTCCCACGCGTTACGCACCCGTTCGCCACTTGTTTGCTTGTTCAAGTATTTGTGTATCGATCAGCTATGTAAGATGTCTAACTATTTGTGTATTGACTATAGTTTACAAGTTCTTTTCTGTCAAGTGTTTCTGTTTTCATTTTACGTTGTGTGTGAAGTATCTCTATTTGAATTTCGAACCTGTAACTTGTGCGGGGTGAAGCATTCTGCCAACACACACACTCATGTTGCCGTCATGTTCCTTTGTTACGGTCCTTTCATGTAACGGCTTATTAACGTCTGGGGGTAAAAGAAAAGATGAACATGTACTCCTTCTGATCCTTGAGCTGGACAATGCCATTTGGAGAAGAAGCTGCACGTTGGGTATAAATTACTACAGTTTCAGACTGGTGAACATAGCGAACTGATCAAGTTTGTGGCTCCAAAACTGCGCAAGCTTCTCTTCCTTTCCTTTTTTTTATTCACTGCGCATTTCCTTGTGACGTAGAACTAACGCAAGAAACATCTGAATTTGCACAGTGAATTTAATCTAAACAAACACTTGAGCTGCTAGCCAACCTAGCGGTGAAACTGAAACAAAAGAAACAACGGCAGCAACAAAACCACTAGATTATAGACGTGATTTGACCGCCACTTCTTCACTGATCTGACCATGGAAAGTGCTAGGATGAGTACCACATCCATAAAAAAAGAGGGGGGTGCGTTTAATCTCAGCCACAGAGATAAGAAATCTCAGCTTAACTGCTCAACTAGTTTGAACAATGAATAAGGAACCAAATGGTTTCAGGTTGTAGAAGTACGGAAATATTAGTGAGCTTTCTGTAGCAGTTTGTACGCCAATGATGGATTATTCCGAACTACCACAAAGTTAAACTAAATGCCTTTCAGATCTTGTGTGTACATTTATTTTGAGAGTAAATTAGGACTAGTTTGGTGGCTGGCAGAAAGTTGCACTTTTCAGATGTTGAGTGTTCATTTGAGAGTAAATTAGGATTAGTTTGGACAGTGGGTCTATTTCGTAAGGAATTGCAGTGCGCAGCAGAGCTACTAGTTATGGTAGTGTACTTTAGCTCGCAAATGTGTGTTGTTGGTGCTTTGGGTGACTGAGAGTTTGAGCGTATAGACTGAATATATTTCACCAAAGACCTGCTTACTGGATATATTTCAAGACAGTGTGGGTTGAGAGGGAAAAAACAACTTAGATCAACTCCACCGCAGATCTCTAAATGTGCATCACCAAATGTCGTCGGACACGTCCGGACGTTCACGAATACCACACAGGGAGCCGGACATCCAACCGAAGTCACCAAAAGACACTATTTTTGCATTGATTTTTGAAAAGAAAAACATACCAAAAGGCCATCAAAACAAGTAATAAAAACATCTAAAAACCTAAATCTCACTACTAGAAAAAGGGTTATAGACGGGATTGACACTAATGGCGCACAAGACAGTTGGTGCGCCATTAGTATATACTAATGGCGCACCACATGCTGATACGCCATTAGAGTTGAAACTACTAATGGCGCACCATGCCCAGGGTGCGCCATTAGTATCAAAAATTTTTTTTTTAAACTAGTGCGCCTGTCCAAACATACTAATGGCGCATCCCGACAAAGTGCGCCATTAGTAGTTGTAACTACTAATGGCGCACCCGTCCGAAAGTGCGCCACTAATGTTGTTTTTTTTATTATATTTTTTATTCTTTTTTGTAATATATAATGGCGCACTCGATCAACCATGCGCCATTACTAGTTTAAATTAGTAATGGCGCATCATGGATCAGTGCGCCATTAGTATTTATTTTTTGTAAATTACTAATGGCGCACCGCCAAAAGGTGCGCCATTAGTAATTCTGGATTACTAATGGCGATTTAGTGCTGGTGCGCCATTAGTAAGTGGGCAGCAATAAGATATTTTGGACAGCCTCTCCTACCCACACTCACTTTCTCCCCACTTCATTCTCTCCACCTCCTCCTTGTCTCGGTGCCTCCTCTTTTCACCTCATTTCCATCATAGATTCATTCAAATTAAGTGGTTAAATTACCTTGTTTTAATAGGTAAGTAAGCGGAAGCTATATTTATGTTGTTCTCCTACAACAATGTGCACATGCACTTTTTATGGCCTAGCTAGATCTATGTATGTTCGTGGTGTTGCATATGTTTGTGGTGTTGCATATGTGTGTGTGTTTGGAGGTGTACCGGTATTTGAAATGCGATAGTTGCTAATATTTTGCCGGAATGTTGATTCATTTCCGCTTTGGCTAGAATTTTGGCATTAAGCATTCTTTTGGTCCTATTTTTAGGGAAAGTCATGCCAAATTTTTGTTTGGTTCTAAAATATCATTTTGCTCTTCTACCTCGCAGCGATTGATGGTCCGCACGATGATCGAAGGCATCGTGAATAGGTTTTGAGGTCCGCGAAGGCCGAGATGCTTCAAAAGAGACGAGACGGAGATAAGATGTCCGTGTCGAAGATGCAAGTGAAGAGCCTTATTGCGGACCCGGATTCCGGCAGGTGCGGGACCACCTGCTCTTGCGTGGTTTCATGGATGGCTATCGGTGGCAAGGTGATGAAGATGACTACGAAGTCGCCCACGGGGCCGGGCAAGAAATGAGGTAGGGCAGCAAGACAACCACCGCGGCTCGGGCGGCGAGAAGACGAAGAATCCCCGGAGATGATCACGACGGTGATGTTGCATACATATCATCATGTAGAAGATGCAGGACATGATGATGAGGAAGATGTCGGAGCAGACGACGGCATGATCATGAAGATGATGATGCCGGCGGAGCGACGACGCTGGACCATCGATGGGCTGGGTGCAGGACCCTCATATTCAAGAGCTGCTTCTCAAGCGCACGGATAACGCAAGAGCTGCCGCCGAGAGAAAGCCAAGATGGATCAACTTGAGTTAGACGCGGTTACTCCATTGTATGAAGGATGCAGCCCGAGGATACCCGCCGAAAGTAACGCCATGGCTCGAGATGAAGGTAAAACACAAAATGACCGACGATGCTTCGACGAGAACATGTCATTCGCACGAACGCCTTCCCAAGGGGAACAAGTGCCCACCAGTTTGAGGAGGCGAAGACAATCGTGTGTCCTCTCGACGCATCGCGACGTGAAATACCATGTGTGCATGAACAATTGCATCATTTATCGGGACGAGCATGCGGAGTCTACCATATGTCCGTGCAAAGCGGCGCCACTCGATACAAGAAGAGGAAGAAAGCTCCTCGAAAAGTGGTGTGGTACTTTCCGATCACTCGTCTGCAGCGGTATTCGCGGACCCTAAGGTAGCAAAGCTCCTGCGCTGGCACGCGGATAGGGAGGAGAAGAAGCGAGAAGATGACGAAATGATCCGGAGATAGATAAAAAAGACAAGATGCTGAGTCACCCTAAGGATGCGAGCCAGTGGCAAGCGTTGAACTTCGAAGACTCAGAATTTGGGAACGATCCAAGGAACATCGTGCTGGGCGCGAGCACCGATGGAGTCAATCCGCTTGGCAGCCGAGAAGCACACATAGCACCTGGCCTGTGTTTGTGTGGATGTACAACCTTCCCCTAGTTGTGCATGAAGAGGAAGTACATTCACATGAGTATGCTAATTGAAGGGCCAAACAACCAGGAACGACATCAATCTGTATCCGGGCTGCTGAAAGAGGAGCTTGACACCCCGTGGAAAACGCTAGCCAATACGTGGACGCCGCAGAGAAAGAATATTTCCTATGAGAGCCGTGACCGCTCACGACGGTGCACGACTATCTCGGTTACGGATATCTCGCGGGGCAGGTAGTCCACGGATTTTCCGGATACGTAAGGTGCATGGATGACACAACGACGCCAGCTAGATAGAGATCCCGGTCTTCAAAACCGTGTTCATGGGACATCAAGGTGGCTTCGCGACAATGACCCGTGGAGGAAACGCAAGGATCTGTTCGATGGTGAAACCGAACTCAAAACGCCTGTACGAGGAGCGGCGAGGAAATAGACAAGTTGTTGAAAATTGGAAAGACTGCCCACTACCGAAAGAAGCAAAAGGCGCCAGAGCCGGAAAGAAGCGAAGGCGGCAGAGCCATTGCTGAAGGTATGGAAAACGAGGTCTGCTTTTTACGGGACTTGCCGATCGAAGATCCACCGTGTGCCTCACAGCCTTGATGTCATGCATATCACGAAGAACGTGTGCGAGAGTCTGCTTGGTACCCTGCTCAACATGCCGAGAGGACCAAAGATGGGCCAAAGCAAGGGCAGACTTGAAATCAATGGGCATCAGCAGGAGCTTCACGCTAATGATGATGATGATGATGATGATGATGATGATGATGATGATGATGATGAGGTGAAGCAGGACACGTAAAGTCGCCGCAAAGGCAAAAAGGCCAAGAAGACCGGAATGACTACCTCCGCGCGCTTCACTCTAAGTCGAGGAGATCGAGCAGTTTTTCACCGCCTCCTAGGAGTAAAACTTCCTTACGGTTACGCTGGGAAGATAAGCAGATACCTAGACCAGTGAAGCGAAGTTCAGCGGATGAAGTCTCACGACCGTCGCGGTCGATGATGCGATATTTCCAGCTTGTAATCCATTGGGATCATGGACGCGCACGTCCGCGGAAACGCTATTTGGCCTATGCAACTTTTTTGGACGCCATCTCTCGGAAGTCGATTGGCGGAGGCAACTCGAAGGCTACAGGAAGAGATCGTGGTGATACTATGCGAGCTTGAGATGTACTTCCCGCCCGCATTCTTCGACGCTATGGTGCATCCGCTGGTCCATATCGTGGAGGATATCATCCAACTCGGGCCGACGTTCTGCACAAAGATGATGCTGTTCAAAAGGATGAATGGTGTCATCAAAGAATACGTTCGGAACATGTCACATCCAGAGGGAAGTATAGCCAGGGGCTTTTCGATCAAGAGTGCATCTCCCATCGCACTAATTATCTAGGCATCGAGAACCCCGCTGGTCTGCCCGTCAACAGCACCTCGGCAGGCTCATTTGGATGGGGTCACCGTGAGGGTCGCCGCGAAATGCATGTCGACTTCGAGGGTCGACTCGCCGACTTTGAAAGAGCAAACCTAGTCGCGCTACAACACATAGACGGCAAAGGCTTGTCCACAAAATGGGGGTCATACTATACCGCTGGTGTGCGGAAGGAGAAAAAGACCAGCTCGGAAAGCCAGACCCGCGAGGTTCAAGAACTCAAGGCACATGTGGCGCGGATTCCGGAGATTGTCCAAGAGCAAGTGCAACAACAACTCGGAGCGACGATCACCGCCATTGTGCCTACCTTGATCCAGGGGTTGAGTGCGTGGATTGCGGGCGGCCAACAGGGCCCGCCCCCGATTCCTAGCTTCACGGCCAGCAACTCGCGGAATGCGATGGCGGGGCCATTGGTGTCTCCGGCGGAGGCGGCATTGGTGTCTCCGACGCCGGCACGGGAGCTTAATGCACCCGGGTGTACGCCACCGGCACCTTCAGAGCAAGCGCCCTCCGTTAATCTGACGCCCGCCGTTGGCGGTGCCTCGACATTAGCCGAGCTCGACGCCATCATCACGGTAACTAATTAAGCTCTCTCGGTCGAGGACTTCATCTTTGCCTTTGATGGGCATCCCCGACGCCTACATGTTTTCGCAGGGCCGCCGACGCGTGCACTCTCCCGCACTTCGTGAACAATGAGTTGGTCGATGTCGCCAAGGGCAAAATCGTTCAACAGGGAAACCCCTTGTTCCACGGTACCCAGATGCCACCCAACTTGTTTAGGGTTGAACTGGTTCGGGTGCTGCCAGGCTGCGACGAGTTGTTACCTCCGATTCGACCCGTCGGGGCCGACGATGATGACGTGATGACCCTCAGCGCCTGCCTGAGCTGGCCCCTGCTTTGGCCGAAGAGCCAGATTTGTTTGGGGGCGGGGGACACCACCCCAAAGACAACACCGCCATCGTGTTGCCGCCAAGTCGGCCCCATGGCAAGACCGCCGCAACGGTGCGGACATCCCTATGCCATGGATCCAAACATGCATATGGCACAGGATCGAACGATGACGACGACGATACATTTGCCAACGCCGATCAAGTACTTTGCCGATCATGGGTACGGTGGCGACTTCATGGGGCCTCTCCTGGGTTCTACGGTAGGGTGCGCCGATCGCAAATTAAAAATTCTACGCGCAGAACATTCAGAACATGCTACGGAGATGGATCACAGTTCGTTACCACTAGACGCCGCAGCGCCGCGGCAGCGGAAGAAGAGTTGGGGCAGCGCGTCCGAGTGTATCGCCTTCTCCTCGTCCGATCTCCCTCGAGCGGCCGGTCGTCCGATCCCACGTACGAGTTCGCCGGAGCGGCGCAAGTGCACCGCCTCTAACGGTATCCGCGTGCGGGAGGAACGTCGTCGCGGCGGACTGCTAGGTCCGATCACACGATCGGCGGCGAGTGGAGGTGGCTATTCGCAACACATGCAAACCCTAGCCGCAACGCCAAACGATCAACCGCCCGAGTGTGCCGCACCTCCACTTTATATAGGCGTCCGTCATGGCTCAACACTTGGGCCTCGCACGGACCCTAAAGCCCAAAGTCTATTCGGTCACGTTCCTAGTCCAGCTGGATCACATCCGACCAGTGTCCTACGAACCGACCTCGAGGTTCCTTCCCTTGCGCGCGACCCCTTAGGTTCAAGTCGGCTTGGTCACAGTTCGGATCACCTCCGACATGCACGGTTGGTAGCGGCCTCTAGCAAGGCGTGCCACCACCAAGCAGACTATGAAGCTGGTTAGGCTAACCTGCATAATGTGTCACACTTCATTCCCTTTGCCACACGATATATGTTGTCGGGCTCAAGGCGAGACTGTCATCCTTGTGCTAGCCCGACCTCTTTTCGCTCCAAAGGATACCGACCACTATCCGGATTATCTCATAATCCTTGTCGCATGGCCATGCTGTTCTGGTCGGATCACACGAGGGGCCCAGAGTATATCTCTCCCGATCGGAGGGGCAATCCCATCTTGCTCGACCATGTCTCGCAAGCATGGGATTGGACAAACCCAAACCTACCTTTGTAACTACCCATCCACGGAGTAGCGTTTGGTCGGCCCAAAGCAAGTCTATCACCATCCCGAGTACATGCGCCACCAGGTCTTAGGACATAGAACGATGTTGTACTAGAGACTCACAGATGACATATCGCTGCGTCTCATAGTTGGGTCTGTCCGACTCGGACCTTATCTCGACTCGGATCCGACTATGTCGAATTCGACTAGACCTTTCCAAGTCCATATTATCCGGTTAGCATCCAATGCTCCATGGCTAGTGAGACCGAGCCATCGACCGTGTCATATGCTAGTCTAGTCGGTTGCGCATCCACACAGCCCTTTCGACTAGGGACCTTTTAGGACAGTCATCATACAATGCATAGTCCCACAAACAAGTCACGATTTGCCGATACACATCATTGATAATGTCCAAGGACTATCTTTATTCATAAACACATAGGAAATATCATCATACATGATTGCCTCTAGGCATATCTCCAACAGTCTCCCACTTGCACTAGAGTCAATCAAATAGACATCGAATGCCCATAGCTCTAACGTGCCCCTCATGCTTGGGTTGTGGAAGCGGCTTAGTCAACGGATCTGCAACATTTGCATCCGTGTGAATCTTGCATAACTCTACATCACCATTCTTACGATCTTTCGACGTGATATTTCGGTCTATGTGTCCGACCTTGTGGTGATTCCTCGGCTCCTTGGCTTGTGCGATGGCACCGAATTATCACAATAAAGGTCCAACGGTTTCACCGAGGCTGGGAAAATACCAAGATCATCCGAAAATGCCGGATCCAAACACCTTCCTTTGCAGCTTCACAAGCCGCAATGTATTCGCTTCGTGGTAGAATCGCCACCGATCCTGCTTGGAACTCATCCGATTACCTGCTCCTCCGCTCGGACGCATACACGAATCCGACTGTGATCGACATCATCTCTGCCGGTTTGGAAACTAGCATCGACGTAACCCCACGACGAGCTCTTCCTCACCTCCATAAACTAGGAACATCTCTTTAGTCCTTTTCGTGTACTTCAAAATAGTCTTTACCGCTGCCCAAAGGACTCTCACCGGGTTGGCCTGGTATCTACTTGTTAGGCTTATTGCAAAAGCAACATCAGGCCTTGTACATATCATGGCATACATGATGGATCCGATTGTCGAGGCATACGGAATCCTACTCATCATGCTTCGCTCATCGATGTCGAAGGACTCTGAGTCTCGCTTAGCCTTATACCATGTGAGAGCGGCAAGAACCCTTTCTTCGCCTCACTCATGTTGAACCGCTTCAACACTTTATCTATGTACGTGCTCTGGCTTAAGCCGAGCAGCCTCCTCGATATATCTCTATAGATCTTAATGCCTAAAATATAGACTGCCTCACCAAGGTCCTTCATCGAAAACTTGCCATTCAATGATCCCTTGACCGAGTTTAACATCGAAACATTATTTCCGATCAGTAGTATGTCATCCACATACAAGATCAAAAACACTATCGAGCTCCCACTTAACTTCTTGTATAAACAAGAATCCTCTTCGCTTTTGATGAAACCGAGACCAGTGACGACCTCATCAAAACGAATGTTCCAACTCCGAGATGCTTGCTTCAACCCATAAATGGATCTCTTGAGCTTGCATACCTTACTAGTGCTAGTCGGATCGACAAAACCCTCGGGCTGTATCATATACACGCCCTCGTTAAATTTCCGTGAAGGAAAGCCGTCTTGACATCCATCCGCCATATCTCGTAATCAAAATATGCAGCTATAGCTAGTATGATCCTCACCGATTTCAGCATCGCTACCGCGAGTAAGTCTCATCGTAGTCAATTCCTTGAACTTGTCCATAACCTTTAGCGACAAGCCGAGCTTTGTAGATCTGAACATTTCCATCCACATCGGTTTTCTTCTTAAAGACCCATTTGCAACCAATGGCAGTTACGCCGGTGGCGGATCAACCAAGTCCTGACTTGATTCTCATCCATGGACTTTAACTCGGATCTCATGGCCTCCAGCCATGCCTCGAATCTGGGCTCACCATCGCTTCGTGATACGTGGTCGGCTCGCCGCTTTCTAGCAACAATACATCACGACTCTGCGCAATCTCTCCGACCTTCGTGGTTCCGGTGCCGCTTCCACTACAGGTTCCCTGACTGACTCCGGTATGATCTCATCACCAGCCGAGCCGTCCCCGAGTGGTCCTCGAATTTCTTCGAGTCGAACCGTCCTCCCACTGGCCTCCCGACTGAGAAACTCTTTCTCAAGGAAAACCCCGTTCCGAGCAACAAACACTTTGTTCTCTTCCCGGTTGTAGAAGCTATATCCCAAGGTTTCCCTCGGATATCCCACGAATATGCATTTATCCGACTTGGGTGTAAGCTTGTCTGACATAAGTCGCTTGATAAATGCTTCACAACCCCAAATCTTTAGAAAAGACAAATTGGGACTCTTCCCAGTCCACATCTCATGCGGTGTCTTGTCTACGGATTTTGATGGTACCCTATTAAGTGTGAAAGCTGCAATTTCTAGAGTGTATCCCCAAAATGACAAGGGTAAATCCGATTTGCTCATCATAGACCGGACCATGTCCAACAAGGTCCTATTCCTCCGTTCTGACACGCCGTTTCTCCGTATGCGTGCCGGAGGTGTGAGCTGAGGTACTATACCTCGACTTTTCAGATGATCATCGAACTCTGGCTCATGTACTCACCTCCACGATCAGATCGCGAAGCTTTATAGTCTTGCCGAGCTGATTCTCAACCTCGCTCAAACTCTTTGAATTTTTCAAAAGTCTCCGACTTGTGCCTCATCAAATAGATATATCCATATCTACTCAAGTCGCCGGTAAAAGTCACGGCATCGATAGCCACTCGGCAGTTGTGCTCATTGGACCACACACATCATGTATAAGCTCCAACAGCTCGGATGCCCTCTCGCAACTCTTTGCGAAAGGAGACTTAGTCATCTTGCCGAGCAAGCATGATTCACATGTCTCGAACGACCAAGTCGGACGGGTTAGGAGCCCATCATCATGGAGCTTCTTCATGCGTTTCGCACTAATGTGTCCAAGCCGCAATGCCGTAAGTATGTCGGATTTATCTCATTAGGCTTATGCCTCTTGACATTTCACGTTATAGACCGGTTCCTGTTCTAGATTCAATATAAATAGCCCATCAACAATGGGTGCATAGCCGTGGAACATACCATTCAAAAATATCGAACAACCATTGTCATTTAAATTGAATTCATAACCTCGACTCATCAAACATGAGGCAGAAATAATGTTCGACTAAGTGCAGGAATGTAATAACAATTATTCAATTCCATAATGAACTGAAGGAAGTGGAGCTGCATCGCGTCGACCTCCAACGCAGCAACTCTTGCTTTGTTGCCGACCTCGATGTCAATCTCCCTTGTGCCACATGCCTAGTTCTTACTAGCCCTCGCATCGAGTTGCAAATATGAACAACCGATCCGTATCAAATACCCAAGAGCTACTAGGTATGTCAGCAAGGTAAATGTCTATAACATATGCAACAAGTGTACCTTTGCCTCAAGAAGCATTTCCGCCTTCTTGCCATGCTCGCAAGCCACTTGCTACAGATTTCTCTTCCAAAGGACCGGTCTCCTTGCGGTGAAAGCAAACGGTTCGAGTCCGTCCAGACTTGGCGCAGCGGCGAGGTTACCGCCTCCGTGCCCTTTGCCTTAGCCTTTTCTTGGACCAACTCTTCTTGAACTTAGCGATTTCGCACCATCAACACTTGATGCGTGCCTTTCTTAATATCCTGCTCGCCACCTTGAGCATCCCATGCAATTTAGTGAGCTTCTTATCCATGCCATGCATATGATAGTTCGAGATGAACGCCCCATAGCTGGGCGGAAGAGAACCTGAACAGCATCATTAGCCAGCTCATCCAAGAGCGGAAGCCCAAACGATCCAAAGCTTGCACATATCCGATCATCTTGATCACATGTGGGCTCGATGGATCACCTTCCTTCAGCTTGCAATCCATCAAGGATCACCAGACGTTGAACCTTTCGGTCCTAGCCGTGGTTCGAAACATGCTCTTGAGACTCTCGATCATATCGTAAGCCTCAACATTTTCGAAATGCTGTTGCAAATTGGGCTCCATACAAGCCAAAGATCGATACCTGATCTCCGTTGATTCATCAATGAGTTTCGTAGGCATTCTTAGCTGTGGCACTAGCATTATCGGCAGGTTCCTCCGAAGTGGATCCTCTAGAACATGTTCCTTTTATCGTGCTTGAGAACAATTCTCAAATTTCTATACCAGGTGGTAAAGTTTGTTCCATTCAGTTTATCCTTTTCCGAATTGATTTCAATGCAAAGTTGGGTTGAGCAGGTGGTGCCATTGATCTACAATGTAAAATATGCAATCACTAAGCAATGTGTTTATGTAGAGTAATTCTAGCCGAACAGAAATACTCCCATCAAGTCAGCATCCTCCGCAAACTCTCGGTGATTCAGGATCCGACTAGCGCATGCGACTAGTGAGCTTTAGCATCATTGCTAGCCAACATACCTATCCGTAAGCAACTCCTTGCTAATCGTATTCTATACGACTCGCCGGTCGGAAGGTATCTCATACCCTGCTCCCAACCTTCTTTGCCACAAGGCCCAAAACCGCTTTTGATAGCCTTGTCAAGTTAACTCGATGCAAAGTGCATGTCCGTGTCCGACATTTAACCCTTGATTCAAGGACACCCAAGAGCACCCCAATTTTATGAGCCCACTACTAGACGTACTTGACGTGCGAAGGTGCAACATCGGGATGGCAATTCGCTTGATATTCATGAGGATCATTCTATCATTTTAACATGCATAGAAACAAAGAAGCATAACAATCACAAATATAACACATATTGTGAAATAGTATGGCTCCTTCATGGACGTTCTTCCGGTCGGCTCCGACTCGTGACCATATACTGAACTCCATCTTGTTTGTCACGCCGGACGCCAAGCCACCAACCTGATCTCTATTATCCAACTACTACAACTAGTAATGAATTTACATAGAGTCACAAGTCGACACGCAGGTCGTTATACATTATAATGACAGCACTTTGGCTCTCGCCGGTCGACAAACATGACACGCAGGCCCGTGATAAATTACACACATGCATCACATACACATGAGCCATACTATTCACATCAAACCTGCAAAACAAAGTTATGCATAGAATCGCATTCTACCGGTTTGTGTGTCGGGTACGAAATACACGGCGCTATGCACACGGCGGTCCCGCTAGCCGGTTAGCGATCATCGCGAATCCGATTCGGATTTACGTTTCACTGTTAACCCCGACGGCGGATGACCGACCGGTAGGGGTAGATCATGTCACGACCTCATCGATCCCGATTTACAGAAAACATAGCCTCAACGATCCCCATGTGCAGTTGATCACATCAACCGTGCACATAGCCGATCTCTTCAAGGACAACAGATCTCATCTGCCGCCTCCACATATCTAATATGCATACGATCTGAATCCAAATCCTATAACAGAGGCTCGATAACACCGTTGGGTTCTACGGTAGGGTGCGCCGACCGCAAATTAAAAATTCCTACGCGCAGAACATCCAGGAACATGCTACGGAGATGGATCACGATTCGTTACCACTAGACGCAGCAGCGCCGCAATGAAGAAGAGTTGGGGCAGCGCGTCCGAGTGTATCGCCTTCTCCTCGTCCGATCTCCCTCGAGCGGCCGGTCGTCCGATCCCACGACGAAGTTCGCGAGCGGCGCAAGTGCACCGCTCTAACGGTATCCGCGCGCGGGAGGAACGTCGGCGGCGGATCGCTAGGTCCGATCACACGATCGGCGGCGAGTGGAGGTGGCTATTCGCAACACATGCAAACCCTAGCCGCAACGCCAAGAGATCAACCGCCCGAGTGTGCCGCACCTCCACTTTATATAGGCGTCCGTCGCGGGCTCAACACTTGGGCCTCGCACGGACCCTAAAGCCCAAAGTCTATTCGGTCACGTTCCTAGTCCAGTTCGGATCACATCCGACCAGTGTCCTATGAACTGACCTTGTAGGTTCCTTCCCTTAAGCGCGCGACCCCTTAGGTTCAAGTCGGCTTGGTCACAGTTCGGATCACCTCCGACATGCACGGTTGGTAGCAGCCTCTAGCAAGGCGTGCCGACCACCAAGTAGACTATGAAGCTGGTTAGGCGAACCTGTACAACGTGTCACACTTCTGTTCCCTTTGCCACACGATATATGTTGTCGGGCTCAAGGCGAGACTGTCATCCTTGTGCTAGCCCGACCTCTTTCTCGTTCCAGTGATACCGACCACTATCCGGATTATCTCATAATCCTTGTCGCATGGCCATGCTGTTCCTAGTCGGATCACACGAGGGGCCCAGAGTATATCTCTCCTGATCGGAGGGCAATCCCATCTTGCTCGACCATGTCTCGCAGCATGGGATTGGACAAACCGAAACCTACCTTTGTAACTACCCACCACGGAGTAGCGTTTGGTCGGCCCAAAGCAAGTCTATCACCATCCCGAGTACATGCGCCAGCTCAGGTCTTAGGACATAGAACGTATGTTGTACTAGAGACTCACAGATGACATATCGCTGCGTCTCATAGTTGGGTCTGTCCGACTCGGACCTTATCTCGACTCGGATCCGACTATGTCGAATCCGACTAGACCTTTCCAAGTCCATATTATCCGGTTAGCATCCAATGCTCCATGGCTAGTGAGACCGAGCCATCGACCGTGTCATATGCTAGTCTAGTCGGCTGCACGTCCACACAGCCCTTTCGACTAGGGATCTTTTAGGACAGTCATCATACAATGCATAGTCCCACAAACAAGTCACGTACTTGCTGATACACATCATTGATAATGTCCAAGGACTATCTTTATTCATAAACACATAGGAAATATCATCATACATGATTGCCTCTAGGGCATATCTCCAACACCTCCTTCTCAAGAACCCAACCCAACAAAAGACGTGCGCGATCTAGCTGGTACCGCGGAGAAGCCAAGTTGCAACAGCGCCGTCCCGCTGCTCAGCTCTCGTGGAGACGCCCCAGCTGCCGACTTCACCGAGCCTCAGATAGGCGAGGTGCGTAAATATTATCAGCCCCAACACACTCAAGAAGGCGGTGCGTGAGCGAGAACTCGGTCCCATTACAGAGAAGAAGAAGGCACGCAAAAGAAAGACCAACAAGGGTGCGGGCCAGCCCGCACCGAGTACGATCCGTGCTCGGGGACGGGCCACCTTCACCGAGGATATCTCGAGGAGGGTGCATGTGGCGGGTAGGGCGATGCTACCGACAAATATGCTCAATGCTGCAACCGGTGCTATGCGGAGTCTGCATGATGTTGTTCTTTCTTTGGAGAAGCGGCGTCTCGAGAGAAGGATGTGGCATACCCGGTTTTCGTGGCCAAAGTGCCGAGGGCAAGGGCTTTGTGGATAACTCCATCGGGCGACGATCGTCCTGCGGTTTGATGACATCCACGCTTATGTTGAACCTTCATCCGCTGCACTACACCTTCCTTCGCTATTTTCACGAGTATGGAGATGCGGATCATTCGCGATAAGACCCCGGACATCGTGATAGTCGACCCCTTCTACATGCGTGCCAAGATCTTGGGCAGCGCTGGGACCGCAAGTCGCGAGTTCTTACCTCAAGGCGCCATTCGCAAACCAAGATAAGGATAACTTCCTCGTGCCTTACTTTCGCGAGTAAGTCCTCCCTCAACCGCCCGTAATATATGAATTCTTAGATTTCGATCGCTTTTTCTTTTAACATTCCGTGTTTTCTGCAGTAACACACATTGCACGCCATCCTCCTAAGCCCCAAATATTCCATGGCCACGATTTCGACCCGGACCGTCAACGAACGTAGACTACACAAATGTCAAGAAGGTTTTGATGATGTTCTCCTGCCACGCCTAACTGGAGGCACCTTCACCAGGCCTATTCGTAAGCACGGCAAGCACGTGTTCTCCCACAATACGACGTTACTGCTGCGTCAAGCAGCCGCCGGGCGGTCGGAAGGGTGCCTACTACGCCATCCATCACATGCGGCGATCGTGCGGGACCATCATCAACTTCGCTACCAAGTAAACTCAAATATTGGGCGCGAAGCGTGTCGGCAATCCAGACGCGGACATCGACAAGAATTCTTTCGCATCCAAATGGAGTTTGCGGAAATCATCCATCAAGATGTCCTTCGTACTCGGGCAGTTCTACCTCGAAATCAACCGTCCAACGGTGACATCGACACAATGCTACAAATGCAGGTGACAACGCCCGCTCTTTCATGACTCCCACGATAGACGGCGGCTTCATCCACGCTCCGGTCCCTTGAGTCGAGTCGAAAGCGGTGATCTGTGTCTAGTTCTCAAACATCGATTGGCTCATGTTGTAATTAAACTTTAATGAACTTGTAGTATGTCTCTTTGGTTTCGAGAGTCGCTCAACTTAGATGTAATCGATGCTATTAATGTCTTGCTTTTCTCTTCCGATCGCTCTGTTGCATACTTATATATTGCTTATGTATTGTCTGTGAATTGGTACTAACGCTTCGCTTGGCTAGTGCATAGCGATGCCGTCGTATGTCGTGTACAAGGGTAAGGTTCCCGGAGTCACGATGATCGGGAGGAGTGTCGGAGACAGGTTCACCGATTCAGCGATAACAGTTACAAAGGGTACACCACTAGGGCCGAGGCCGAATCTAGATACGCCCGCTATCTAGCGGAGAGGGGAGGAGCGTTGAGGAACCGGATGAAGACGAAGTTTCATCGTGATGATGCTCATCGTGATGACCGCAGCTCTCTTCTATGTGATGGTAGTTTAGATGATCGATATCGACTTGTAATGTGAAGACAAACTCGCTACTCGCGGTCTCGAGACTTGTAATATAATGTTCTATCTTTGTTCGGTCTTTTCAATTCGGAGACTAATATGATGAATTGTATTCAGAGACTAATATGATG
The DNA here is from genome assembly GCA_021605205.1 of Aegilops longissima. Taxonomy (NCBI): domain Eukaryota; kingdom Viridiplantae; phylum Streptophyta; class Magnoliopsida; order Poales; family Poaceae; genus Aegilops; species Aegilops longissima. Next base: position 46,859,777 of record CM038677.1, on the reverse strand, counting down.
AATTGTATTCAGAGACTAATCTTCTATTGTATTCGATGAATCTGTTGTTGTTGTGTGTTGTCTATATTTTGTCCAATTATACATTTTGTAACCTGTGCAAAAAACAGAAAATAAAAAAATAAAAAAAAACTAATATTTCATACTAATGGCGCATCACATCACAGTGCGCCATTAGTATGCCAAAGGATACTAATGGCGCATCATTAAACAGTGCGCCATTAGTATGCCGAAGTTACTAATGGCGCATTGTGCTGTTGTGCGTCATTAGTATGCCAAAGCACTGGTATACATGGTTTCAGGAGAAGCATACTAATGGCGCTATTGTTAGATATACTAATGGCGCATCGGTGGTGCGCCATTAGTACATCAGATATTAATGACGCACCAATAGTGCGCCATTAAGTAATATACTAATGGCAAGACCACTAATGCGCCATTAATGGCCAAATTAGGTGCGCCATTAGTAGGCCTTTTCCTAGTAGTGTCTACTCCTAGCCGCCGTCGGCCAGGCCGCCACCATCGTCGTCACAGGTCTTCACTTTTGTTTGTGCCACTCAAAATTCAGGAGAGAAATGAGGTGCTGCTTTTCATGTAAAAGTGTACATGAGAGACGGTTGGCCGGTGGACTTCAAGCAGACACACATTGACCAACATTCTCCTCCAGATTTGAATGAAAGCTAATTTGGCTGAATGAAATCAGGAACAAGAACCCAAAAGGCAGTGGCCAGTAAGCATATCTCTGAAACATCAAAATGAATGATGACAGACAAGCTTACAACTATGAACTGCAATTGTAAAACTGTATTGAGTTCAATAACAAGAACCTAAAGGAGTATCCAATGGCTGAAACAGGCCGAGATTGGGATTGCCAAAAAAATTCTCAGTGGCTGATGAAGAAAGAGCAGAAGACCAGAGTTTAAATATAAAAAAATTCATAACCAAAAAGATTTGAATTTAAGGTATTGTAGGGCTTTACCCAGTCCCGAAGGAGAGGGAGCCCTTTCAGAAATTCTCAATGGCTCCAGAGAGCCAAAGAGGGGGTTTGGAAATAGTTTTCAACCAGCAATTGACGCGCCTCGGTATTACCTCACTAGCTGCGTCATTGCCCCAAGCGCAAAGATGCCTTCTAACGTGGGCGCCCCCCTCCCTCTTATAGCCGAGCTCTGCACCCAGCCCCTCCTGCCTCGCCGAGGTGGGACTAAAAACGTTCTCAGTCGTTCTCAGTCTCCCGGTTTCTCTCACGTCGGTTCAGCATCGAGCAGGCTTTTTCTTTCTCACGTTGCCGGCCGGCCGGTCGGTGAAGGCCCGTCTATCTGGCCCAGCGTATACAGCAGATTCTCTATCTGAGCCCAAGCTCTGAAGGCCCAGCATACAGTTGCAGTTCAGTTACCCCTCAAAAAAAAAAAATTAAAACTTCAGTTTACGGAACCACTATCTCTTTCTTGAAAATCAAATGATAAACTCTACCGTACTGCAGTGTTTAGTGCGTAAATTGGCTACTCATCCGCTCATGTGAGCCCTAGCTTTTTTTTTTGACGGGCATGTGAGCCCTAGCTTAACCTAACAGGCTAATCTATCGGCATTATAACAGACTAATCAAAGAGAGCAACCATGGCTTCTCCTGCACCTGAGAAAGGAAGTGGGCTGGCTAGTCAAAGGAGGGAGGGAGCTGTTCGTTTGTGCTAAAAAAGACATGGTGAGATAGATGCAGGGAACAGGCCCTCGTGTTCATTTGTGCTAAAATGCGGGTTTGTTATGTTCACCAACTAAACTTGCCATCCTCAAAGAACACAACATAATTTGCCATAAAAAACGTCCGATTTGCCATGGTTCCAAATCTGATGTCGGATTTATGATGGAGTCCAAGCTTTTTTGTTTTGTTTGCAAAGCCCGCGTCATGCCAAACCTAGCCTATGCCTGCAGCAAATTGACACGTACTAGGTCGTTGGTAACACTGGATGGAGAGCAAGCAAACTAACAAGCCATTAAGAAACAGTACAACTGAGCCACCTAGGAGCCCTCTCAGCGATTAGACTTCGTGAACCGTTCGATCCCATGCATGAACGATCAGATTTAACGTTTGCCCCGGAGCGCCCACTTGGGTCTCCCTCGCCGGGTCAATTCTCACGAGCCGAGCTGATCGACGTAACCGGGCTGCTACTCTGCACATCGATTTTGGAGCCTTCCTGTGAACCGGGCCGTCTCATGCAGTAAATTCTTTTAAGGCCCAGTTTAGAAGCCTCGTGCAGGTGCCGCAGTGAATGGGCCGCCCACAGGCTTCTCTCGGTGACGGATGCTTCGATGGCCTACTACGGCACCTGCTCACGATTCTCACGAATCATCCTGCCGACCTGCCCCGAGAGAATGGAGTAGAACAGACGCACGTCTTATGTTATTAGTGCAGTTCTGCCTACAACGATGACTACCCTGATTTGGACACTGACGGACATGAATTTTTTTCAAAACTATCATGTTTTTTGTAGCAATTTCGGAAACTATAGTGTAGAATGAAAAAAACGCAAAACTAGTAGCCCGTCGCCGGGTGGGCCGAAGGGGTTTTCGCCAGGCCATGGCGGTAGGCTTTTCGGCGCGCTTGGGCCGAAAACACGCTGTCGGCCGGGCCCGACCGAAAATAGTAGCCGGCTCTTTGGCGGCGAATCGGGCCGTTGCCCACGGTGACCGGCGAGCTAGCGGCCAGGCTACGGCGAAAAGGTGCGGATAAGCACCCGTCACGACGCGAGCGCTCTGTTCTTCTTCGTTTCTTTCTCTCTCAGTTCTTCAGACTCGCCCCCCGCCGATCTCCTCCATTTGCCACTCATTTGCAAATCCAACCCACAGAATCGGTAGATCATCGCAATCTCCACCGCCTATGGTATTATTTTTGCTATGGGATAGTTTTTGATGTGTTTGGGGAGGAGCAGCCATGGTGGGGAGGAGGAGCCATGGTGGAGAGGAGGACGGGTAGTAGGTGGTGGTGACTAGTAGAAGCTGCTGCAGAGGAGGAGGTGGTGAGGAGGAGGAGCAGGTTAGGGGCTGACCGGAGTTGAACCTCCGGTCGCCGGGGCGGCGTTGTCGTTCTCGGTGGTGCAAGAAGCGTACACACTTCAAGGTATAATCACAAGGCCACAAATATTATGTAAATTGTATAGTTTAGTTAGTGTATATAAGTCATATTGTGAATTTTAGTGTCAATAAATTTTGGAGGCATTTTAGCGCATAGTTCGTGTAGCGGATAATATTAGTGTTCGTTGAGAATTTCAGTGTTAATATAATTTTGGAGGCATTTTAGCGCATAGTTCGTGTAGCGGATAATATTAGTGTATATTGTGAATTTTAGTGTTAATATATTTTTGGAGGCATTTTAGCGCATAGTCCGTGTAGCGGATAATATTAGTGTATATTGTGATTAATGAGAAGATGGCAATGTCTGACAGGTGAAAATGTCTGAATCAGTAAATCTGAATGTTTACTACGGCGCTGGTAATGTTCGATATAATGAGTTGGGGGTTGATCTTAGCGAGTTTAAAAATGGCGTCATGACACTAGCTGACCCGGACAGACTGGACATTAGACAGTTGAAGTACTGGTTGACAACTAGTTTCGTCTGGATCCTGAAGTATGTTCTGTCAGTATTCATGCATTGTGGACCAAATCCTGTAAAAATGTCAAGTGGGAGTTGATGCCGGTAGATAGGAGCCAGCATTGGTTGTCCCTGTTAAGACGCTGTCGAGACCGAAGAATCCACCCATATGCACTTGTGCAACCTGTGCGAAGGAGGAGAATACCGAGAACTCCACGGGGGTATGAACCCGCCAAGGCAGTGAAGTGGCTAACGAGATTGTTTTATCCGGGTCACAGCCACAAGATGTGGATGCTAGCCAACCCGAGAAAGAGTCAAACCACGTGTCTAACAATGTTTGTGGTCCCGACATCGGGCGAGCAGCCATCGATAATATTAGCTGGTTCAGGTTTTCTTGATGGGGATGAGGAAGGGATGAAATGCGAGGGTGATGGAGGAAGAGGACGAGGATGGATTGGTGGAGGAACTGGATTCGAAAATTCGAGGATGAAGTTGAGGTACCGATTCCTTACGCATGGGAGCGGGACATATCCACCGCCTTACGGTGAACGATGGCCATGAGACTCCATGGCAGTATAATCTGAACCAAGTACAAATAGGGGCTATGTTTGATACAAAGAAAAATTGAAGTATGCGGTGATAAAGTGGGCTATGTCTACGCAGAGGGTTTTAAGACACACATATCAAGTCCAACAAACTATACCGTGAAATGTGTTGAAAAAGGTTGTCCAGGAAGGTGCACGGCACGCGCAAGCACGACATCCACTGGGTTGTCACCATTGTCATCCCACATAATTGTGTGAGGAAGAACCTGCTGGTGAAGCATCCGAACCTGACTTCAAGTCTCATTGCGCAACTCATGTATACCGAGATAGTAGAGAAGAAAGATATGGAAGCAAAACACATCCAAACAGCAGTGAAGGTCGATGGAAGTATGTCATTCCTTATGGGAAGGCTTGGAGGGCTAAGGAAGGCTATGGAGGAAAGGTTTGGGACGTTCTTCGACTCATATGATAATGTTGTCCGCCTCCGGCATCTTCAAGGAGAGGAATCCCGCACTTATGTGAACGCACAACACATGAGGTTGCTGAGTATACCAGATTTCAAGGTGTTGAAACGAGTGTTCTTCTCTTTGGTATGTGCATCAAGCTTTCCGGCATTGTCCTCCTGTTCTGTTTGTGGATGGTACATTCCTGACCGGTCAAGATAGAGGGCAAATCCTGACTGCTATTGGTGTGGACGGAACAATCAAATCATCCCACTTGCCATGGCATTTGTGGAGGGTGAGAACTTTCTCAGCTGGGTATGGTTCTTCCGCCAAGTGAAAATTGCCATTGTGAAGGACCGACCAAACGTGTGTGTCATTCATGATGACATGCTGGTATATTGAAGGCCGTGAAGACACTTCAGTAATCCAACAGATGACGAACTAACACCTTGGAGGGACTTGCAGAGCCGGTGGTGCATGCGCCATCTTGGGGCTAATTTTTCTCACAGTTCAAGAACAAGCGGTTGATGAACTTGTTCAAAAATTATGCAAGCAGAGCCAGCAGCGCAAATACTAATTTATTTGGTCAAAACTAGATGAGTTTACTAAGAAGCAGGTCCGTGCGAGGAAGAAAATGGAAGAAGATCAAGTTAAATTAGCAGCACTCATCAGCGGAGCTAGAGGAGCCAGAGGTCTTTGTGACTTGCCAGAATTGACCCTCCTAATACTACGAGAAAGAAGGAAAGGCAATAAAGAATTTTTTCGAGTGGATAGAGAAAGAGCCTCCAGTGAATTGGTCTTTGCTGCATGACACACATGGAGCTAGGTATGGCCACATGACAACCAATCTTGCAGAGGTGTATAACTTTGTGCTGAGAGGGAACAGAGCATTGCCACTCACAGCTATTGTGGAGGCTGTATTCCATGGCACTTTGAGATATTTCAGAGAAAGGCACGAGTTAGCATGTACATATTGAAGATAATCGAACACACCTTATTGTAGCCGTGTCATGGAATACATGGCAAAGAAGATAGAGAAAGCAAAGAAGCACACTGTCAGACTCATAGGGAGCTCTTCCTGGAATGAGCCACCTCCTTCACAGCCAGGGAGCTCTTCCCGAATGAGCCACCTCCTTCACAGCCTGTGGAGCTCTTTATCGCATCAGCCACCTCCTTCACAGCCAGGGAGCTCTTACTGGCATCAGCAGATGGAACTAGGTAACCCTACTCACTACATTCTTTTGAACAGAGTAGTAATCGTTCATGCATTTGTATCAATTTTACAAGTTTTTACTTTACCGCAGGCGGCAACCTGTCGCAACTGCTCATGCATTCAGAGCAGTCACCCATCCTTAGTGGTGGTGCTGATTACTTTGAGGGCGATCGCGAGGATGATGACCATGGTACAAACATTTATGGCTTCTCGCAGACAGTGTTTCACACTCCACCACCACCACCGACGCAGGAGACATGCATCGTGACAGACGAGGTTAACTATGGTTGTGGTTATCGCGAGCCTCGCCCACCGCCTCGCGCTTATCGCCTTCCGGTCCTCGCCGAGGAAGACCTGACTAAATCGCCGCCCCCGCAGTGATATGCTTATTATCTATGTATGACTCATTATCTATGTTAGTTTCAGACTATTCGCATATGCGTGTCAGTATTTATGTACGAGACATGCTTCATGTATGTGTTACTATCGCACTTCCTTCTATCTGATCAGAGACATATATTGTTTTATGTATGCGAGAGACATATTACTATTAATTCGCATTCTTATTCCAGTTACATTTCCAAATAGATTACAACCGATAATTAAGATACAAGTACATCTGAATTAAACAGTGCGGCTGAACTTGTGCAATACATCTTACATACTACAAAATGAAATTCAGATAGAACATAATGCCCTACAATAATACAATACAAACTGGAATACATCTTACATACTACATGAAGTCATCATCGTCATCCTCCGTTGATGCAGCCCTCTTGCCCTTCGACGATGCGGTCCTCTTGCCCTCCGTCGATGCGTAACTCTTGCCCTTGCTGGATGCGTAACTCTTGCCCTTCGAGGATGTCAAGTCTTGCCTTTGGACGATGCGGCACTCTTGCCCTTCGACGATGCGAACCCGGAAGCGGCGGCATGAAGATATCTTCGCCGTCCTCGCTCTCCTCAGTCCATAAAAATGTATTCTTTGTTGCAGTCCTTCCGAAAGTTTCACTCTTCGCTCCACTACCTTCTTCCACCTTTCATGCAACCTAAGAAGTTCTTGACGCACCTCCTCATAGGTCCTTTCAGCCACCTGACTCACGTAATTGGTGAGCCAACTCATTCATTATGGTGTCACTACCGTGAGTTCGTCCCATGGAACTATCCTATTGTCCATCCCGAAATCGGTAACTAGACTCGGAAGAGTGCTGCTCATCCCGTGGTGAAAACTACGATCGAATGGATAATGGGACATCTCGACTACACTACACCGAATGCTTATCCACCTTCACTCAAGGGGTTTTATAGATCTGAGAGGAGAAAATAAGGCGGAAAGAGTTGGCGGAAGCGGGTGGCGGGAACATATGGCGGGAAGGGTTGGCGGGAAACGGGTGGCGGGAAGATATGGCGGAAAGGGTTGGCGGAAACGGGTGGCGGGAAGGGGTTGGCGGAAACGGTGGCGGGAAGGGGTGGCGGAACATTTCAAAGACGAGCCATGCAACTCGGCCTACATGAGACCGAAGTAGTACTTTTCGCCTAGACTTGACCAAAAGTCTATTTCGCCTAGCTTTGGCCGAAATGCTCTACTTCGGCCTAATGATGGCCGAAATCACCTACTTCGGCCTAGCTTTGGCCGAAAATCCCTACTTCCGCCTAGCTTTGGCCGAAAAGCCCTACTGCCTAGCTTTGGCGAAGCCCTACCGCCGAAGATGGCCGACGGGCTACTAGTTGTGATTTTTTTGCATTACGTCATATAGTTTCCGAAAATGCTATAAAATCTATCACAGTTTTGAAAAAAATTCGACGGACATGGTCCCAAAATCATTAGAACATATGACATCATCAGAGACCAGTGGAAGATTAGAAAATCAAGGAACGCTAGACAGAACACATGAACTAATAATAAATCAGAACCATCAACAAAATCCAAATCAGTAACAAGAGGAGAGGAAGCGCTGGACATACTTTCCTATATTTCTCATCCACAACTAGCCTGGAGCGTATTTACCATATATGCCCCACTCAACATATGAAGCAATCCACAACTATTCCGGAGCGTATTTACCATAGATACCCCACTCAACATATGAAGGAAAAACATTCAAGTTATAAAATATTCCCACTATTTAATTTTACTCTAATAATTTATTTATTTATTTTACCATTAAGATGAACGGGCGCGGCAAAGCGCGCATTCACGTTCTAGTTTCTGTAACTGGGCAGCGAGCCCTTCACACAAACAGACAAACAAACTGCATAGTTCGAGAGCTGCTACTACATTCCATTTATATAGCAAGAAAGATCATTGTCACACGCAAGTGTCCTTCTAATCCCGAGCTCAAATGCACCGTTATGAACAGCTAAATAGAACAAATTTTTCAGAACATTTCTGACAACAAACCTTGTTTAGTGTTCTACATACCACATCAGTGGACTGGAACACAGGCTACCGAAACAAATGGACAACAGGGCTCAGCGACAACTTTCTCCTACCACTATTTTCAAATTCTCAGTGTAATAAATGTTTTATACAAATCGCACAGCAGCTAAACACTGCTTCATCCCAGTACTACATTGGTGCGGGTAGCGCTTCCTCGCCTGGCAAATGCCTCCATCCGTAACAGCAAATACAGAGAAGGCCTGCGATGTATCACCGATCAGTCGACATTATCGGTACACAATGTCTGTATCTTCCCTAAAGGAAATACAGAGACACAAACAAGGTCGCACCTGATGATCGAACAAACAAGGGTATATAATCAATGAGGCTGTGGGAGGCTTTTTTACCAGGCGCCGCGGGGGAAATGTCAACTGGCGGCGGAGGACTCCTGGGTTACTTCTGTCGTGGCCTCTGCGGCGGAGCTGCTGGTCTCCGCGGCCTGGTTCTGGCTGCTCTGAGCCTCGGGTGCGGGCTGCTGCTGTTGATCTTCAGCGAGGCCCAGAACCACCAAGCTAGACCTGCCACCAAAAAGGTACGGGCTCCGGTCAGATCCAGCGCCACGCGTTTGAAATGGTATAGCACTTGAGCTCATATGGCTAGAGCGAGGCGACGAACCTCGGGAGAGTCGATCGCACGTTTGGCTGGCTGGCATGCTCGACCAAGGGCGCCTTCAGTACAGGGTTCTTATTCAGGGCGTTTTCGAGTTGTGGAGCTGGTAACTGACAAACCGAGTGTGATGTTATGGAGAAGTCTTGATACATGACAGTTTTTTTCCTATTTTTGAACAGGAATAATTATGAAATTTGGTGCAGGCTTATGAGAAAAGTAAATATCGATTGGCAGATTAAACTTCAACTATTAGGACGTCACCGTTTCTGTTTGGAACTAACTACTCCCTCCGTTCGGAATTACTTCTCGTAGAAATGGATGTATCTAGATGTATTTTAGTTCTAGATACATTCATTTCCAAGACAAGTAATTCCGAACGGAGGGAGTATTAGATAAAAAGAGAGTTGTTTGTGGCACTCGCTAAAATTTTAGTATACATTATCAACACATGATGCACTCTTTACTAAAATTTTAGTACCTCTTGTACGTTAATGAAAAAAGAACAGCTAACACTTGATGCACATCCAAGAGACTTTTTTTTTGCATACGAAAGAACACATATAGGTGTATCGGGAGAAGAGAAGTGAACAAACCTGCAGTAACACACCATAGGACTGAGGCTTTGTCAGGATAGCACACTTCAGGAATCCTACCCATAACTTTGGATATTTCCATATCTGCCGTGACAAAATGATGACTGAAGCGTCAGAAATGAAAAAAACACTGTAACTGAATTCATGCCCAACACAAAAGTGAGCACCTGCTTGCTAACAAGGCGTGACATGATCTCCATCACAAAATCCACCTGCAAGGAAGTCTCACTATCAGGTTATATGGTAACGAGTAACAAATCAGCAAAACTGAGAGCGGTTGACTTCAGCAAAACTGAGAACTGTTGACTTCAGCATGATAATAATGCATAAACCACACCAAGATCATCCATATCCACATATATACTTTGTGCCAGGCAAGTCTCTCGCATGCTAGATTAGAGCATGAGGTACATAAGCCATATTTCTGACACAAAATGGGTTCAGACGATTGGCTTACCAAGGCAGGAAATGCACTTATCGCTTGCATAACAGTTCGCATGAACAGCAAAGGTAGGGGAATCTGTTCAACCTGTGGAAACACAAAGGATTTGAGGAAAGAGCCAACAGATTATCGTATCATAAGGCACATAGCCACATACAATGGAAAATGTGATAATATCCAGAAATAGATACCAGTTGGTTTAGTGCTTTTGCCAAAACTTGCTGAGTGAATGTTGTCCTTTGCTCGAAGCAGGCAGCACATGCATCCATGACCTAGAGAAAATTAATATAAATTATCACTCCGTCAGTGTAACGAATTAACTCGCCAAGTGATGTGCATTTTAACAAATGGAAAAGTGGAAAACTAACAGACCTTTTTCAGTGGTATTCCTTCTTTTTCAGGATCTATTACATGAATCGCAATCAAAATTTCTGATGGATCAAGAATAGGGCCATGTTGTGGTGATCCCTGCAATAGGTAGGAAGTTATGCTGCATGATTAACATTGCATAGAAGAGGAAAGACCTTAAAACAAACAAAAGGCGAAGCATATTAAAGTGACTTGAGAAATAGAAGGCCAAGAGTGAGCTAAACAAGTTTTCCAAGAAAACCTTGAAGGTGCGAAGTTTTACATAAAGTGTGCAACAAACACGCCCAGATATGAACAAACACTAGTGCTTTATCTCTAACTCACAATTGATGAACCAGCATAAAATGTTTCAAATCATAGCCAAAGAAAAAAAAAAGTTAACTCAACCTGCACAGATTTCATAGTAGAGAAAAAACTAACCTGCAGGATTCGAGAAAGGGCAACTTGAAACTTATCCACCGGAAGATTAACAATATTGGGAAACACAGACAGAACCTGAAAAGGACAAAACGAAGAATAACTAACATGAAACTACATGCAAAACATAAGTTATACCTTGGCAGCAATGCCTACAGAATACATGTGGTATCTATCTCGACTACAATGCTTAAATTTTTGCTCCACTAATGAATCAAGTCAGTTACTGTCAAGGTCCACAACCACTGGTTCGAGAAATAAATCTAATACCAACCAGAACATGAGTTTTCTTTCAAAACATTAACCATTGCCCACAATATGTTGCCATGTCAACTTGAATTGAATATAACGTGAGCATTTCAGCTACCATGTGCAGACTTATTACGTCAGCTATTCATTAAGTATAACCACCATATACATTCTATAGTATAAAAAGGTAGACATACAGTACATGCTGCTAATTATTTTTTATATCTTAAATGTTCTAAGAATGTAAAAGAGAAAAACCTCATCTTTTGGCAGATGAGCCATGACTGGGAAAAGGAACTCAGTATCCTGCAAAATGAAGACAATGCTTTGTAAATTAGAATCACACAATCTGATCATATAAATGTCAGCAAGAACTTGAAGCTTAACTCAGATACAGAGAAATTGATAACCTTAGTTTTTGAATATAAGTTCTTTATGGAAGAAATCAGATCTTGAGATGGCACTGCTACATCAGTAAGAGTCTGTAAAACCTGCATGACAATGTAATATCTTGGATTATACAAATGCATTCAAATGAAAGAAATTCAATGATCAAGTTATATTTTCATGAAACCTCTTTCCCAAACATGTAATGTAGAACTTTGACCAATAGAAGACGTCATATCTTAATAGGCAAAGAAAAGCACAACTTGCACCTGCATGAGTAGGTCCCGACAGTCAGCTGGTGGATCTGAGATGATACCAAGAAGGTCAGGAGAGGAACGTATCGTGCGAATCAGAATGGGTACTTGTCTGTGAACTGCCTGGAAAACATAGAATTTATGTTATAGAAAACAAGCCATGGAAGATTGAATAAGATCTAATGGCATCACAGAGAATGTCGGATGCAAGACCTGTTTGGCAGCCTGTGGAAGACTGCCATATATTTCAAATACACGCCGGAGAAGGGAGTGCTTCTGCAGTAAGATACAAACCATATGCTGTTAGTAGAATTCACATAGTCAGACAAAGGGTTACAAAGGAGAACTACTGACCTTGGTACACAGAGCAAAATACAGCGACATCAAAGTTAGAGCATCTGCTACCGAGGATAAATTTTCTAAACCACCATCCTTCAAAAACAGAAAGTCAACCAAATTTTGCTTTGAAAGGAACAGAAAACAATGAGAGTTATGATGCTAAGAGCACGTCCCAAGCCAATATATTATAAAGACACCTGCATATCCTACTAATAATGTTTGCACCTCTTTTCATTTACAGCAGTATACTTAGGGATGCAAACTTGGAACCTTGAGGGTACCCTCCGACCCTCCTTATTAGTTCAACAAAGTGAACTAAACTTTCAGAATTCACACTACTTTTGAAATTTTAGTTCATTTGGTTGAACTAAGTAGGGTCAGAGGGTACCCTAAAGGTTCCAAATTTGCATGCCTAAGTACACTGGTTTATCAATGTTTTCTCTGTTTTCAACAGTTTTTCTTGAGATTAGTTATCAACTTTACAATGAAATACAACAGAATCCAATTTAAGAATCATCTAAATTCATGGTTAGTTCCGATAGCAGCAAAGGAATATGTGAAAGAAATTAGAGCAGGAAGCAAACCTGGTGAACCTCGGGTGTGCCCATTTCAGCAGCTGATGCAGATTCAGCTGCTGGAATCACTTCCAGGACTGAATTAAGTTTTTCATTTGCAAAATCTTCAATCCTTTTGGAAATGCTTGTCATTGGAAATAGTTTATTTGCTACCTGTTATTACCGAATGACAAATGAAGTGAACAAAATCACATATGTGCACCTTTCTTATAAGCAGGAAGGATTAAGGGATTACCAAACGTATTGCCTTCATGCGGACCTCATCTATACGATTGATTGAACTCTGCAACAAACACTGCTACTTAGTGACATAAGAAAACAGAGAATGGCACTAAAGACTATACTTGAAGCAGAAAATTTGTACTCTATCATAAAAACAAACCAGTGTGGAAGTTTTAGGCACTGCAATTACATGCTCAGAGTTTAATCTAAAGCTTATCTAAGTGAAAGGGAAATATAAACGATTGACCATTTCTTACATTTTAGTGTTCAACCATGCTCGAAAGAAGCGATTAAGATTGACTTAGTGCTTCACAATGCTAGTAAACATGCAAAAGAAAATGGAACTGAAATCCATGATATGTTTGCTATTATTTACATTGTACCACCAAATCAGAAGTCAGAACAGATGTCCCAGACGTGCGCTTGTCAGTTAGCGACCAATCAGACAGGAGCAATTTTAACATGGTCCCTCTTACCTTCTCTTTTCACATGGGAGGTAAGAAGGTAAGAGTTACTCAGACCCACTACTTAATGAAATCCACGGCCCAGATCTATTATATACTCTTACCTCTCATGTGAAAAGAGGAGGTAAGAGGGACCATGTTAAAACTGCTCAACAGACTGATGATATTAATAGAGCTATATGGCTAAGAAAGCATATCCCACATATATGTTAAAATATTTATCAGTAATATATTAGGGTATCCATACAGCACCTGCAAAGCAATGTCCAGACATCTGTCCCGGTTTGGAGGTCTTAACATGATAAGGTTCCAGACAGCACTTAGACCTTGAGTTACCCTGTCACCACTCTGAAGATCCTTGTCCTGCTTCTCATTATTTCCAGGAGAACATAAACCCTCTAGCAGTTTTAATACACCTTCTGGTAGGTATGGCATCTCACAAAGCAATTTGCCAAGTGATCTATCTGAAGCCGGAAACATATCACGAAGATTTTCAGCCTAGGCAAAAAGGAAAATGGTTGGCCATGGTACAAACAAAAGGTAGCTGTGTCAAAGTTACCAAAGTTTTAAGGAGACATACTATTGTCAGAACAAATGATTCATAAACTGATGTTGCAGTTCTAGATGAAAGGAAGTCCTGATCCTGTTCTGCCTCGCGATATAACCTGTTCAGGATGCCCAGTGTCAACTCGTGTCCCTGCTCAAGGAAAGATGAGTTAGAAATCACTGGAGGAGGCATATCGAGTGAAACCATGTAAGTAGCCACATAAACAATCTAGGAAAGTTGCACCAAACGTAAAATGGCAAACATTATCATATAAGATATAATAACAATTTCTACCAGTCTGTCGAATCTTGCTACATGAAATCAAGAACACATGCATAATAAGCCAACAATATATAGATGAACAAGAATGGTAACATGCTTATTCACTACTCCCTCCGTTCCCGAATATAAGTCTTTTTAGAGATTTCAATAAGTGACTACATACGAAGCAAAATGAGTGAATCTACACTCTAAAATATGTCTACATGCATCCGTATGTTGTATTCCATTTGAAATGTCTAAAAAGACTTATATTTAGGAACGGAGGGAGTAGTTCACTTATTCAATCACTGGGTCATTGGTTGAACAACAGATCATAGACATGGTACAAATCTAGAAAAATACAAATCATTGCAAGTGATAATGAAAAATATATTTATTTTTGTTTTCATTTGGCAGACGTGTTCTGGGGATTTGCTTTTCTTCTTTTGTAATTCTACTGGTATTTTGTTGCGTCTGATTCTCTGCTGTCAGACAGGGTATCTATTGGCTCCTAGGACAAGTATTCTCTGCGAGTACTTGCCAGTAATAAACTTGACTGGATATACATATCAGGTGGCTGAACCTGATTCCCACCTTAGTTCAGACACCTAAGTAGGACTAAGCTCTGATTTGGGCTTTTTTGCGGTTAAATCACTAGCCGTCAAGGTTTTTGAGTCGCGACTTGGCGAGTCGCCGCGAGCCCTGCGGCTCAGCGTATAGTCGACGAAAGTCGCTGTATAGTCGCGAGTCGCCCTGATTTTTGGAAAACGACTTGGCGATTAGTCGGCGACTATACAGCGACTAATCAGCGACTCAAAAACCATGCTAGCCATCCAGTTCTTTCCTGGTTCATAACTAAATAACTAAGATAAACACTTACAGAAAACCATTTATACGAGTTTTACCTCCTTATTTACATAGTCAGATAGTACATGCTTTTTGAGAAGCTCCCACGGGTCCAACTCCAAAGGAAACTGCATGAGAAAATACCGTAAAATAGAGAGAGCATGTCAATAGTACAGTCTACAAAAAACTAGAGCAAAACTATCAGTTCAGTGTTTCTAGGGAAACTGATTTGGGATTCCTAAATAGCCAAAAAGTGGTGCACACAAATACGATTAAGCAAAGTTCAAGGCAAAGAATGGTACTCGATGGGAGGAATGGTGATCAATACCTCAACACTCAGGTGAGAAAGCAACGGAAGACGAGATTTCGAACCACCAGACTCTACTTGCTTATCTCTCTCAAGAATACGCAGAAACGCTTCTTTTTGAAGGAGATCTTTAGCCTCATCGGTCAGATCGACATTAGTCACAACCAATTTTGGAAGAACATACTGTGAAGTAGGGGCGTTCAAAGATGAAAACTGTGACTGGCTTCCGTCAATAGTAGAGGAGCTTGGACTGCGAGTTTCTGAACATTGAGCCAGACTGATACCAACTGAAGAATTGTCAGCTGGCAATGGAGTAACAAAACTGCCAGAATGTTCTTGGGTTCCCTGAGGTTCTGTAGAAGCATGGGAAGTTTCTGATGATTCCTGAATCTCCATCGATAATCCAGTGGCATCTGCAGTGGGCACTTTAGCCTCTACTGTTTCTATATCTAGTGGAACTGCTGAACTTATGTCCTCCTCCTTCGGTGTTTTTAATGCAGAAGGAACAGGAGAACTGGCAAGAACTGGTATGATCTCACCAGCAGCAGATGTCACCAGAGCAGAATCCTTAGCTGGAGGTGCTTCAGCTTGATCAGTTTCACTTATTGTCTGCAATGGAGGATTCGATAAACAAAATGAAACAAGAAAATCTAACAAAATAAGCAGGGACAGCTAGAGAAACTACCTTCCACAGAGCCTCTAACATAGGAAAGCGACCTGAAAGAAGATTCCGACTAGGAGCAACAGAGGACTGGCTAGTTAAAGGATGTTGTCGTTGATCTACTTCAGGACCAGAAACTGGCAGGTGTTGCATGTTAACCATTACAACCTCTGCTAATAAGTCAGCAGCGATACTGGATGACAGGATTTGTAGTGATCCAGCAGCTCTGTCGCCTTGCGCAGCTAATGCAGCAAACATACCAATTAATTGATATACAGCTTCAGAATTCTCAGTTCTTGCAGGGGTGGGTTGATTGGATGATGAATCAACAGAGGCTGACTCAGTATTTCTCTTGTTTGCCTCTTCACTATGTTCCTGAGAATCATGTGATTGTTTGACCCTTTTACTGGAATGACCATCATCTTCTAGAATATTATTCATGTCATCAGCCAGACTCCGCTTGTTACTGTTGTCAGTGCTTGTTTCCTGTCATAGAAATATAGTTTATAGTTATTTTGAAACACTTATAGATTGAATCAATGTGGGTGGGTGGGTGGGTGGGGGGCTCATTGCAAAGGTTGGAATTTGCAGAAGAGATATAATTTAGATATAGAGGTACATACTGTCAGAGGCAACGACTCGGCCCTGTTGGACGTGTCTCCAGCACTCCTACCAGCATTTGAATCATTTGCAGCTATTGAATCTACCTGGTTTATAATTTTTTGAGCTTCCAATAGACGAGCTCGCCACTGAAAAATAGAACTTCAAATTAGTAAGAATGCACCTAGAGCGGATTCTGAAAATGTAAGCATGAAGTGAGACATGTCATATACTACTGAAAAAAGCATATGCATACCAAGAAAAGTTCCTTGACAAAACAGATATTATTTACATAGCATCTTAAAATTTACTGCAAGAAGGTAAAAGAAGTACCGGCTCAGCACTTGAATGTGTACATTTCAGGCATGCGTCAATGGCACTCTTCAAAGCATGGAATGCGCCTGGAACTTGCACTTTGATAATGGTATTTGCTGGGTCCAAAGAAAGTAAAACTGGCAGTATGCGTCCATAAAAGGAAGGCCTTCTTTGAGCAATAGCCGAGAGACTGGGAGAAGTTGATATTAGAAGATGAGGTAAGAAACACATGCATCAGAACATATACAGATGCTAATGAAAGGGACTATAACCTGGAAATTTTCTACAAACAGAATGAAGAAATGACACAGCACCATCTTTCAGGAAATTTATTTGCTAAAAAGATGATACAAACCGCACATGCACAAAAATAAATAAATAATGGAATACAAATGGATGAGGCCAACCTAGTAACGAAGACAATGATCATCGAAGTGCTGAGTAATCTTATTTTAGGAGACTTAAGTTGTTCTAGCAACAGTCCCAGGCTCTGGCTGGCTTCCATGGCTAGGTCACCAACATTAAGCAGAGGGTGACCTCCCCTTAACCATGCTATATTGAATCCCATATCTGCAAAGGATCGACAGATTATCATGCCATAAATCCAAATTTAAAACAGGTCATTTGTATGAAGTAGTACAGCACATGTTCTACCTTCTGTAGCTTGGGTTGGTGGATCAGATGTGATATTAGGATCCGGGGTGTGCATAAGAACTGTTTTCTCAACAAACTTAACAGCCAGCAACCTGACTCCTTCATTGCTGGTAGGCTAGCATGGAGATGCCACAAATGAAAGAAACTGTAAGCCGAGATGATGCAATTAACTGAATGCAAAAAGAGGATAGTGGCTTACCTGGAATGCCATGAGCGATACCGCTGATTTAAGCTTGAGCATCCATTCCCATGACGATTTGAGTGACTCGTCAATCCCACCACTTGAGAACAAACCCTGGATTTAGGACCAGCAAACAGCAACATGAGCCAATGTCCACACACAGGCAACTCTTATAGGTGCTGCTGTTAAGAGTTACCTGGATAACGAGCTCTTGCAGTACTTTGGCAAATAAGTTCGTTCCTGTTTTAACAGCCTGTCTCGCGACCGCCGGTGTCTCATCATTCAGAAGATCCAGCAGAGAGGGCATCATCTCAGGTATAAACACAGTGTGCTTTGACCCAATCTCACCAATCATCCTATGTCAGGTGGACAGAGTTGAATTAAACATAAGTTAAGATATGAGCATATTTCATTGCGCGGCGAAAACAAAACCAGATGATATCATGACAGAAAGCATTCAGCTGCCAATGCCATTCCACCACATGAAACCTTAGCATTTGGTACTACTAGTAAATAAATTGCACATTTGAGTAACTGGCCACTGCGACGAATAGAACTCCAGAACCCTTAAAACAGAAATTACACATTTGGTTGAAACTTTGCTGTCACTTTTGTTGCTGAATTCACTATCAATTTAAGTTATCTCGAATCGAATTGGCAGGAGGCAGCAAGGTTAAGTTGCAGACGAAACTGACTAGCGGGACGGGACACTGGAGTGCCCGACGGAATGGCCGGATGAGAGGAGCGGGATGACTCACTCGAGGACGACCTTGCGCACGGGGCCGGCCTCGTCGGCGCGGAGCTCGGCGAGGCGGGGGACGAGCTCGTGGAGCGGCAGCCGGCGGAGCCCGCGCACCTGCAGGAGCCGCGGGCCCATGTCCCCGGCAGAAGCTTCCGGCTGGGGGAGGCCGTGCAGAGGGAAGGCTGGCGGGAGGGCCACCGCCATCGGACAGTCGGAACCCTAGCTCCGGCGATCCCCGGCGACGCGCGTCCTGGGAGTAGTGGTTTCTCCCCCCTCTTAAAACCTTTTTCCTCTTTTTTCTTACTTATTAAATTAATGGCTCGGCCCTTTAAGTATCCAATCCGAGCGTAAGCGGGCCTGTTGAGTTTTTTTTTTAGACAAAGCCGGCTTGTTGAGTGTCATGGGCCAATCAGCGACATGATTGAACTCTGCCTCTCACAGGCCAGGCCCATCTCTACAGCATACCCTCTTCTAAATAAAAAGTTGATGCACAGCCTAAAAAACCAATAGCTGATGCAGGCTCGGTACACTTTTGTCGTTTTTTGCTTTTCCTTTTTTTATATGTACTACTCCAGAAATTTTTTCAACAAATTGTATATTCGGAGGAATTTTTTGTTCGTGCAATTCATTCACAACATTCATTCATCCACTTTTTCAAAATATTTATGACATGCGAAGAATATTCGTGACCATTGAAATGAATGTTTACAGCATTTACAAAAACGCTTAGATGTTTAAAAAATGTTCATGCAAATATTAGTGACATTTAAAAATGTTCAAACATTTTAAAACATGTTCATGAAATTTAATAAAATAATCATGAAATGTAAAATTCGGTTTGCATAATTTTTAAAAAATATTCATAACATATAAAAATATGTTTGTGACATTTGAAAAATTGTTCATAAATACTTAAGAAATGTTTGTATTGTTTTACAAAAAAATGGATGACATTCTTGAAAAACGTTCATTGCGTATTAAAAATATATTCAAATGTGCAATTGACAAATGTGTGACGCGTACTCGAACACATGTTCAGCATCAATTTTAAAAATGTTAAACATGCATCTAAAAATGTTCAACGTGTATATGAAAAATATTCGAGGTGTATTTAAAAATAAGAAAAGGGGGAAATGAAAAAAAAGAAACTGAAAAAACAAAAGAAACACAGTATAACCCGATAAAGAAATACTCCCTCCGTAAACTAATATAAGAGCGTTTAGATCACTATTTTAGTTCTCTAAACACTCTTATATTAGTTTACAGAGGGAGTACACATGAAAACAAAAAACCTGTGCACGGAATGGATTGCACGATGAAGGTGTTTTTAAGAAATTATAGCACTATTATTCTGTACTAACTCAAGTCATTGTTCATCACACGATCATACATATGCATCGACTTATATGGAGTATGAGTGCAGCTTGACCAAATGAATTTAGGACAAGTCGTGAGTGTTGTCAGCACGCAATGCCTCCAACAGCTCTCATAAAAAAAACCTAATTGAGGTGGGAAAAAACACAAGTTGAAGCTATGCAGAGCTTCTTCTACTATTTATCTACAAAGTTGAGTCACTTATTTTGGAACGGAGGGAGTATTGTGATACAACATATTCCTATTTGGATACCACCAGAGGTTCTCACACATCAATATTTCACCATCTTAGATAACAACAACAAGATTTGGAGCCGCATGAGCTAGAATTGAAATTATTTCACCAAGGTATGGTGGAACCCTAACTTAGAAAGAGATAGGGTGGTGGATCTCAACTTCATAACATGAAGAGGGAGCTCCCTATGCTTGATATGTAAGATTACTTCTTTCAATTTTCTTCCCCTTCATTTCTCTTTTTGTATTCTATTTTTCCCAATGGAGGCAGATCTTCCATTTTTGCCACTTCTTTTTGGCAGACGCTAGATGAAAAGCAAAATACACATCCCCCTCTCATGTGCAAAGTCCAAAGTGTACATAGAACATAACTCTAAAAGGCTTTAAAGTTCATTGATCTCCTCTCATGCCACATGGGGAGGATATCCCAATGACCTTGCAAGCACTGTAATGTGTGAAGGCCCGACACAATCGGACACACCCTACCTCCTGGGAGATTTTTTTTGGGCGGGGGATGTCGACTGGGAAGGGAAGGAGAGAGAAGCGGTAGGAGAGCCTACTCTTTCCTACTGAACTAAGGGCATTTCTAACCAACCCCTTATAACCGGTTAGATGAGTAAAAATACGGTTCTACTCCTCTAACCGGGACCTAACCGATCCCTTATCCACTGTAAGGGAGTAAATTTTTGGACGTCGATAACTGTCACACGTGTGGCAGGAAGGAAGACGCACCACACATCTCTAATGTATATAGATTGTCACGTCATCGCATGCATGCATGTAACACCCCGGATGTAACTTTCCATATTTGTAACTCCAACTCTTGCCATTTTCGGCATTGTGATATGATATTCCCTCCGTGGTTGGGTTTTTCTTCATTTTGCATTTTGTCCATGTCATGCATTTTATATCATGTCATCATGTGCATCTCATTTGCATACGTGTTCGTCTCATGATTCCGAGCATTTTCCCGTTGTCCGTTTTGCAATCCCAAGCACTCCTATGTCCCCGGCGTCCCCTTTTACGTTTTTCCGTGAGCGGTACTAAACTTTCTCGGAATGGACCGAGGTTTGTCAAGTGGCCTTGGTATACCACCGGTAGACCACCGGTCAAGTTTCGGTCATTTGGAGCTCGTTTGGTACTCCAACGGTTAACCGCACTCGCGAAGGCCTCTTTTAAGTTGCAGCCCAACACCCTTCAAAATAGTCCAATAACCCATCTAAGTCACTTCCATGCTCTCCGTCGTTCGATCACGATCGTGTGGCGAAAACTACACCTCATTTGGACTCTCCTAGCTCCTCTATGCCTATTTAAACACCTTCCCGTCCAAACCGGGTCCAAACCCTAGCCATCCTCATCCCCGCACCATCGGACAATTTCGACGACGGACGCGTCCGCCCGTCAGCCGCCGCCGCTTCGCGCCCAATCAACGCGCGCCACGTGTCAGCGCCGCCGCCCACGCTGCCGGCTCGTCGGGCCCAGCGCTGCCCGCCCGCCCAGCGACAGCCAGCGTCCGGCGACCCGCGCCTCCGGCGCGCGGCGCGCGCCGCCCTTGCTCCGCCGCCGACCACCTCGCCGGCGCTCCTCCGGCGACCCGCGCCTCACCGGAGGCCGTGCCGCCTGGCTCCGCCAGCAACCCCATGGCCGCCGTACTGCCCGGCCATCCCGGCGCCGGCCGCGCGCCCGCGCCTCGCGCCCGGCCGCCGGCGCCCTCCTCCGGCCGGCCCGCCCGGCTTCTCCCTCCTCCGTGCGAGCGCCGCCGCCGCCTCGATCCGCCTCGGATCCGGATCTCGATCTACCCGAGGGTTGACTTCTTCCCCCCTCAAAAATCGTTAAGTTTTTTATTCCGTTGATAATTTGTGGCATTTTCAACGCATCATAACTTTGCATCTGTAGCTCCGTTTCGTGCGTGTAATATGTCAAAATGTTCGTCTCGAAGAGTAGATCATTTCATCTCATTGCATCATTTTCATTTGAGCTCATCTTGATTCCCGAAATGCTGTTGGAAGAGGGCTATGTGATGTTAGTTTCGTTTCTTAATGTAACATGCACTTTTGTTATTTTGCCATGATTGATGTGTGCACCCTATGAATTTGAGTCCTACATGTGTTTTGTCATATGCCATGCCATCTTTCCAGGGGTGTATGCCATGTATTTTTGTGATCTATGTGGTGACTAGCACAAGCATGCAAAGTAGGTGTCCTGATGTTGCTGATTTCAGCCCTGTTTAGCTGATATTTTGATACCATGTTAACTTGATGCTACCGAGAGATCCATGCATATTTTGAGATACTTCAGTAAGGATGTTTTGAACATATGGTTATGCTCTATCCATCCATGCCTTTGTTTGCAATTATGGAGTGCCATAGCTTGAGTCAATCGAGCTCTACTTTTGCTACAAAATGTTTCCTGGCAGATTGTTTACATGTTATTCAATTTTGCCAAGGTTGTTGTGGTTGATCCATGTATGCTATGATGTTGTTCTTGCCGTGTATGTATTCTATGCCATGTCTTCTTGATGTATGTATGCTTAGTTTATCATGAAAGGCTCTGTAGTGAGAGCTTTGAGCTTTTAAACATGCCTACCTGTTATCTGTTTTTGCCATGTCATGTTGCTGAATCTGTTAACGATACTTGCCATTTTGACATGGGTGTTTCTATATTTTCTGATCCATTTTGGCTTATGGTCAGTAAGGGACTTTTGTTCTATGCTTTGAGTAGATTCATGCCATGCCATGTTTTGCTATTATAAGTTCCTGTAGCATGTTGTTTTCTTGCTCTGAACATTGCTACATGATGCTGTTTTTGCCATGTTTAGTAATTTCACTAAGTCTGTGAAGCTGATATGTTTTGCACTTTTGCCATGCTTGTTTGAACCTGTTGTGATGTGTTTTAGCCGTAGCTCAGTGTTCATCTTTTGTCAAGCATCTTGAGTAGATCACTGCCATATACTTTGTTGGTATGGTTGGGTGCAGTAGCTTAATTTCTTGTTGCTTGCTAAGTGGCATCATGCTGTTAATGGCAGATTTGTGCCATTCTTGTTCCGCTTGTCATTTGCAAACCGTGCATCCGATTCTGGTGATCTTTATATCGATTTCAACCGAAATCATCTCATATTTCCAGCGGCATACTTGGTTTGCGAAGTTGATGCCTGGTTCATCATTTTCCTTCCGGAGCGCGCATACGCATTGCATATCACAACCCGCATATCATGTCATGTTTTGCATCATGTTGCTTGTGCATTGCACCGTGATTTATTGTGGTTCCTTTGTTTGTGTTCTTGCTTTGGGTAGAGCCGGGAGACGAGTACGGGAACGAGGAACCTGTTGAGAACGCTTACGAGGATCAAGCTTTCGACAACTCGAGAACATTGCGAGCAAGATGACCATACCCTCGAAATCACTTCTATCTTTGCTATGCTAGATGCTCGCTCTTTTGCTATGCCTATGCTGCGATGCCTACCACTTGCTATATCATGCCACCCATATTGCCATGTCAGCCCCTAACCATCCTTTCCTAGCAAACCGTTGATTGGCTATGTTACCGCTTTGCTCAGCCCTCTTATAGCGTTGCTAGTTGCGGTGAAGATGAAGTTTGTTCCTTGTTGAACATGGAGATGTTGTTCCTTGTTGGAACCTGTTTACTTGTTGGGGATATCACAATATATCTGCTATAATTAATGCATCTATATACTTGGTAAAGGGTGGAAGGCTCGGCCTTATGCCCGTGTTTTGTTCCACTCTTGCCACCCTAGTTTCCGTCATACGGTGTTATGTTCCTTGATTTCGCGTTCCTTACGGTTGGGTGATTTATGGGACCCCTTGACAGTTCGCTTTGAATAAGACTCCTCAAAGAAGGCCCAACTTTGGTTTTACCATTTGCCACCTAAGCCTTTTTCCCCGGTTTTCGCGAGCCCGAGGGTCATCTTATTTTAAACCCGGACCAGTGCTCCTTCGAGTTGGCCCAACTCGGGCGATGTCCGGCGCCCTGGGCAATCCAGGTCTATGCCAACCCGACGTCTTGCCCATCCGGTGTGCCACGAGAACGAGATATGTGCAGCTCCTATCGGGATTTGTCGGCACATTCGGGTGGCTTTGCTGGTCTTGTTTTATTCTTTGTCGAAATGTCTTGTAGTCCGGATTCGAGATTGATCGGGTCTTCCGGTAGAAGGAATATCCTTCGTTGACCGTGAGAGCTTATGATGGGCTTGTTGGGACACCCCTGCAGGTATTATCTTTCAAAGCCGTGCCATGTTATGAGGCAGATGGGAATTTGTTAATGTCCGGTTGTAGAAAACCCGAAGTTGACCTCAATTAAAATACACATCAACCGCGTGTGTAACCGTGATGGTCTCTTCTCGGCGGAGTCCGGGAAGTGAACACGGTGTTGGAGTTATGTTTGACGTAAGTAGTTCAGGATCACTTCTTGATCGCTACTAGCTTCACGTCCGTGCTTTGCTCCTCTTCTCGCTCTCTTTTGCGAATGTAGCCACCATATATGCTAGTCGCTTGCAGCAGCTCCACCTTACAACTCTGTCCTTCCTTTAAGCTTAAATAGCCTTGATCTCGCGGGTGTGAGATTGCTGAGCCCCCGTGACTCATAGATTCTACCAAAACAGTTGCAGGTGCCGACGATGCCAGTGCAGGTGACGCAACCGAGCTCAAGTGGAAGTTCGACGAGGAACGTGGTCGTTACTATGTGTCTTTTCCTGATGTGGTGCCTAGTTGGGACGATCGGGGATCTGTGTAGCATTTGGGGTATCTTCTTTTATTTTGGTTCCGTAGTCGGACCTTGAGTGTACTCTGTATTATGGATGTTTATTTATGTACTGTGTGAAGTGCTAATCGTAAGCCAACTATGTATCTCTTTCCTTATGTATTACATGGGTTGTGTGAAGATTACCTCACTTGCGACATTGCTTTCAATGCGGTTATGCCTCTAAGTCGTGCTTCGACACGTGGGAGATATAGCCGCATCGAGGGCGTTACAATGCATGCGAGAATCTTATTGAATTTTCAGTTTTTAAAATGTTTTATCTCTTAAATGAAAAATCCGATTGAAGATCCGTTTTCACCATTAAATCCCTCGCGACGAGATCTTCGAAACTAGATCTCATATCAATATATTTCGATGAATTATTTTTTTAGATAAAATTTGCCATATCTATTGCACATGAATTGCCATGGTGTTTACACTGAAGTTGCCATGATATGTTTCAGTTATTTAATTCTTTTACATTTAAAAGTGATTTTTGACATATTATAAAACAAGAAATTAAAAAACTAGACTGGCCATGCACCATAAACTAAAATTGCCATGATACATGCACTTAAAATTGCCATGGTTCATAAAAAAAATTCATGGTCAAAGTACTGGAATTGCCATCATAAAAAAACTAAAATTGCCATAATCTACAAACTAAAATTGCCACATGGCAACTTTAGTTTAAGCACTATGGCAACTATAGTGTAAATATCATGGCAACTTCTGGGCAAAAAAAATCGTCGAAACATATCAACATGGGGTCTAGTTTTGAAGATCTCGTCGAGACGGATTTAATGGTGAAAACGGATTTTTAATTAACTTTTTAATTAAAAGATAAAACATTTTTAAGCCGAAAACCAAAAAGATTTCTGCTGATGTCATCTATTCATACGTGGCAAAATGAGTGGTGATGGAGGCGTGTGGGCGATGTGCAAACGCCCACACGTGTTGGCATTAGTTTTTCCGAATTTTTTTTACTCCGGCCCCAACCATTTCCCTAAATATACTCCATCGAAACAGGCTGGAGTAAAATTCTCTCTCTCTCTCTCTCTCTTGCTCTCTCACACTCTCTCTCCCTCTCTCTCCCCCTTGTTGATCATGCGCGCCGCCGCCGCTGCAAGGACGACCCTGATGGACGCTCTCCTCTGCTACACCGACGATCTCCTCTGCACGCAACACATGACACTCGTTGCAGCTCATCTCACCTCGACAACTCAACGGCACTCGGGGAACCCTCGCTGAATAGTCGCTCAAGTTGATCGCTGTATATGTGGTCGTACGTTGGAGAGGTGTGCAAAAGCGCCTCGGCAGTGTCCGCTCTCCTCTGCTACACCAGGCCAGCACCGCATGGTATGCTTGCATGTACTGTATGTTGGAAATATGCCCTAGAGGCAATAATAAAAGGATTATTATTATATTTCCTTGTTCGTGATAATTGTCTTTTATTCATGATATAATTGTATTATCCGAAAATCGTAATACATGTGTAAATACATAGACCACAACATGTCCCTAGTGAGCCTCTAGTTGACTAGCTCGTTGATTAATAGATAGTCATGGTTTCCTGACTATAGACATTGGATGTCATTGATAACGGGATCACATCATTAGGAGAATGATGTGATGGACAAGACCCAATCCTAAGCATAGCACAAGATCGTGTAGTTCGTTTTGCTAGAGCTTTTCCAATGCCAAGTATCTCTTCCTTAGACCATGAGATCGTGTAACTCCCGGATACCGTAGGAGTGCTTTGGGTGTACCAAACGTCACAACGAATCGGGTGACTATAAAGGTGCACTGGTATCTCCGAAAGTGTCATTGGGTTGACACGGATCGAGACTGGGATTTGTCACTCCGACACGGAGAGGTATCACCGCCCACTCGGTAGTGCATCTTCATAATGAGCTCAAAGTGACCAAGTGTCGGTCACGGGATCATGCATTACGGTATGCGAGTAAAGTGACTTGCCGTAACGAGATTGAACGAGGTATTGGGATACCGACGATCGAATCTCGTGCAAGTAACATACCGTCTGATAAAGGGAATAGCATACGGGGTTGCTTGAATCCTCGACATCGTGGTTCATCCGATGAGATCATCGAGGAGTATGTGGGAGCCAACATGGGTATCCAGATCCCGCTGTTGGTTATTGACCGGAGAGCCGTCTCGGTCATGTCTGCATGTCTCCCGAACCCGTAGGGTCTACACACTTAAGGTTCGGCGACGCTAGGGTTGTATGAATATGAGTATGCAGCATACAGAAAGTTGTCCAGAGTCCCGGATGAGATCCCGGACGTCACGAGGAGTTCCGGAATGATCCGTAGGTAAAGAATTATATATAGGAAGTGCTGTTTCGGCCATCGGGAAAGTTTCGGGGTCACCCGGTATTGTACCGGGACCACCGGAAGGGTCCCGGGGGTCCACCGTGTTGGGGAACGTAGTAATTTCAAAAAAAAAAAAAATCCTACGCACACGCAAGATTATGGTGATGGCATAGCAACGAGAGGGAGAGTGTATGTCCACGCACTCGTGAGACCGAAGCGAAGCGTTATAACAACGGTTGATGTGTAGTGACGTCTTCACGATCCGACCGATCCAAGTACCGAACGCACGGCACCTCCGAAGTTCAGACACGTTCAGCTCGATGGCGATCCCCGGCTCCGATCCAGAAAGCGTCGGGGATGAGTTCCAAGACGACGGCGCAGGACGATGATGATGCTCCACCGACGCAGGTCTTCGCCTAAGCTCGCGACGATATGACTTTACCGGCGCAGGGCTTCGCCTAAGCTCCGCAACGATATGACCGAAGTGGAATATGGTGGAGGGGGGCACCGCACATGGCTAAGGAACGATCCGTAGATCAACTTGTGTGTCCATGGGGTGCCCCCTGCCCCCGTATACAAAGGAGGGAGGGAGGAGGAGGCCGGCCCTAGGAGGGGCGCGCCATGGGGAGTCCTACTCCCACCGGGAGTAGGATTCCCTTCCTAGTCCAACTAGGAGTCCTTCCATGTATTAGGAGTAGGAGACAAGGAAGGGAAGAGAGAAGGAAGGAAGGAGGGGTGCGGCCTCCCCTAGTCCAATTCGGACTAGGCCATGGGGCGCGGCCTGCCCTAGGCAGCCCTCTCTCTTTCCCGCAGGGCCCAATAAGGCCCAATACTTCTCCCGGCGAATTCCGTAACTCTCCGGTACTCGAAAAATACCGAATCATTCGAACCTTTCCGAACTCGAATATAGTCGTCCAATATATCGATTTTTACGCCTCGACCATTTCGAGACTCCTCCTCATGTCCCCGATCTCATCCGGACTCCGAACTCCTTCGGTACATCAAAACACATAAACTCATAATATAACCATCATCGAAACCTTAGCGTGCGGACCCTACGGGTTCGAGAACTATGTAGACATGACCTAGAACTATTCTTGGTCAATAACCAATAGCGGAACCTGGATGCCCATATTGGCTCCTACATATTCTACGAAGATCTTTATCGGTCAAACCGCATAACAACATACTTTGTTCCCTTTGTCATCGATATGTTACTTGCCCGAGATTCGATCGTCGGTATCCAATACCTAGTTCAATCTCGTTATCGCAAGTCTCTTTACTCGTTATGTAATGCATCATTCGTAACTAACTCATTAGCTACATTGCTTGCAAGGCTTATAGTGATGTGCATTACCGAGAGGGCCCAGAGATACCTCTCCGACAATCGGAGTGACAAAACCTAATCTCGAAATACGCCAACCCAACATGTACCTTTGGAGACACCTGTAGTACTCCTTTATAATCACCCGATTACGTTGTGACGTTTGGTAGTACCAAAGTGTTCCTCCGTAAACGGAGTTGCACAATCTCATAGTTACAGGAACATGTATAAGTCATGAAGAAAGCAATAGCAACATACTAAACGATCAAGTGCTAAGCTAACGGAATGGGTCAAGTCAATCACATCATTCTCCTAATGATGTGATCCCGTTAATCAAATGACAACTCTTTTGTCCATGGCTAGGAAACATAACCATCTCTGATAAATGAGCTAGTCAAGTAGAGGCACACTAGTGACACTATGTTTGTCTATGTATTCACACATGTATTATGTTTCCGGTTAATACAATTCTAGCATGAATAATAAACATTTATCATGAAATAAGGAAATAAATAATAACTTCATTATTGCCTCTAGGCATATTTCCTTCATCTCCCACTTGCGCTAGAGTCAATAATCTAGTTCACATCATCATGTGATTCAACACTAATATTCACATCGTATGTGATTAACACCCATAGTTCACATCGTCATGTGACCAACACCCAAAGGGTTTACTAGAGTCAATAATCTAGTTCACATCGCTATGTGATTAACACCCAAAGAGTACTAAGGTATGTTCATGTTTTGTTCGTGAGAGAAGCTTAGTCAACGGGTCTCATCACATTCAGAGCCGTATCTATTTTGCAAATATTCTATGTCTACAATGCTCGCAGAGCTACTCTAGCTAATTGCTCCCACTTTCAATATGTATCCAGATTGAGACTTAGAGTCATCGGATCGTGTAAAAAGCTTGCATCGATGTAACTCTTTCGACGGGCTCTTTTATCACCTCCATAATCGCGAAATATTTCCTTAGTCCTCACTAAGGATGGTCTTGACCAATGTCCAAATGATCTACTCCTAGATCACTATTGAACTCCTTGCCAAATTCAGAGCTAGGTATACAATAGGTGCGGTACATAGCATAGCATACTTTATAGAACCTATGATGAGGCATAGGGAATGACTTTCATTCTCTTTTCTATTTTTCTGCCGTGGTCGGGATTTGAGTCTTACTCAATTTCACACCTTTGCAACACGAGCAAGAACTTTTCTTTGACTGCTCCATTTTGAACTACTTCAAAATCTTGACAAGGTCTATACTTTTGAAAAACTTATCAAGCCGCCTTGATCTATCTCAATAGATCTTGATGCTCAATATGTAAGTAGCTTTACTGAAGTCTTTCTTTTAAAGATCTCCTTTCAAATACTCCTTTATGCTTTCCAGAAAAATTATACATCATTTCTGATCAGCAATATGTTATTCACATATACTTATCAGAAATGCTGTAGTGCTCCCACTCACTTTCTTGCAAATACAGGCTTCTCCAAAAGTCTGTATAAAACCATATGCTTTGATCACACTATCAAAGCGTTTATTCCAACTCCAAGATGCTTGCACGAGTCCATAGATGGATCGCTGAAGCTTGCACATTTTGTTAGCTCCTTTAGGATTGACAAAACCTTCTGGTTGCATCATATACAACTCTTCTTTAATAGATCCATTAAGGAATGTAGTTTTGACATCCATTTGCCAGATTTCATAAAATGTGGCAATTGCTAACATGATTCGGACAGACTTAACCATCGCTACAGTTGAGAAAATCTCATTGTAGTCAACACCTTGAACTTGTCGAAAACCTTTTTGTGACAAGTCGAGCTTTGTAGATAGTAACACTACTACCAGTGTCCGTCTTCCTCTTGAAGATCCATTTATTTAACATGGCTTGCTGATCATCGAGCAAGTCAATCAAAGTCCATACTTTGTTCTCATACATGGATCCTATCTCAGATTTCATGGTCTCAAGCCATTTCATGAATTTGGGCTCATCATCGCTTCCTCATAGTTCATAGGTTCATCATGGTCTAGTAACATGACTTCGAACATGATTACCGTACCACTCTGTGCGGATCTTACTCTGGAAGACCTACGAGGTTTGGTAGCAACTTTGATCCGAAGTTTCATGATCATCATCATTAACTTCCTCACTAATTGGTGTAGGAATCATCGAACTGATTTCGTGATGAACTACTTTCCAATAAGGAGAAGGTACAATTACCTCATCAAGTTCTACTTTCCTCCCACTCACTTCTTTCGAGAGAAACTTCTTCTCTAGAAAGGATCCATCTTAGCAACGAATAACTTGCCTTCGGATCTGTGATAGAAGGTGTACCCAATAGTTACCTTTGGGTATTCTATGAAGACGCACTTCTCCGATTTGGGTTCGAGCTTATCGGTGAAAACTTTTCACATAAGCATCACAACTCCAAACTTTAAGAAACGACAGACTTAGGTTTATCGCTAAACCATAGTTCATACGGTGTCATCTCAACGGATTTAGATGGTGCCCTATTAAACGTGAATGCAGCTGTCTCTAATGCATAACCCCAAAACGATAGTGGTAAATCGGTAAGATACATCATAGATCGCACCATATCCAACAAAGTGCGGTTACGACGTTCGGACACACCATTATGTTGTGGTGTTCCATGTGGCGTGAGCTGTGAAACTATTCCACTTTGTTTTAATTGAAGACCAAACTCGCAACTCAAATATTCATCTCCACGATCAGATCGCAAAATCTTTATTTTCTTGTTACGATAATTTTCCACTTCACTCTGAAATTTTTTGAACTTTTCAACTATTTCAGACTTATGTTTCATCAAGTAGATATACCCATATCTGCTCAAATCATCTGTGAAGGTCAGAAAATAACGATACACGCCGCGAGCCTTAACACTCATTGGATCGCATACATCGGTATGTATTATTTTCAATAAGTCAGTAGCTCGTTCCATTGTTCCGGGGAACGGAGTTTTAGTCATCTTGCCCAAAAGGCACGGTTCGCAAGAATCAAATGATTCATAATCAAGTGATTCCAAAATCCCATCAGCATGGAGTTTCTTCATGCGCTTTACACCAATATGACCTAAACGGCAGTGCCACAAATAAGTTGCACTATCATTATTAACTTTGCATCTTTTGGCATCAATATTATGAATATGTGTATCACTACGATCGAGATCCAACAAACTATTTTATTGGGTGTATGACCATCGAAGGTTTTATTCATTTAAACAGAACAACAATTATTCTTTGACTTTAAATGAATAACCGTTTTGAAAACTATTTTCATTGGGTGTATGGCCATTGAAGGTTTTATTCATGTAAACAGAACAACAATTATTCTTTGATTTTAAATGAATAACCGTTTTTGCAATAAACATGATCAAATCATATTCATGCTCAACGCAAACACCAAATAACATTTATTTAGGTTTAACACTAATCCCGAAAGTATAGGGAGTGTGCGATGATGATCATATCAATCTTGGAACTACTTCCAACACTCATCGTCACTTCCCCTTCAACTAGTTTATGTTTATTCTGTAACTCCTGTTTCGAGTTACTAATCTTAGCAACCGAACAAGTATCAAATACTCAGGGGCTACTATAAACACTAGTAAGGCACACATCAATAACCTGTATATCAAATATACTCTTGTTCACTTTGCCATCCTTCTTATCTGCCAAATACTTGGGGTAGTTCCGCTTCCAGTGACCAGTTCCATTGCAGCAAAAGCACTTAGTCTCAGGCTCAGGTCAGACTTGGGCTTCTTCACTCGAACAGCAACTTGCTTGCCGTTCTTCTTGAAGTTCCCTTCTTCCTTTGCCCTTTTCCTTGAAACTAGTGGTCTTGTCAATCATCAACACTTGATGCTCTTTTCTTGATTTCTACCTTCATCGATTTCAGCATCACGAAGAGCTTGGGAATTACTTTTGTCATCCCTTGCATATTATAGTTCATCATGAAGTTCTACTAACTTGGTGATGGTGACTAGAGAATTCTGTCAATCATTATCTTATCTGGAAGATTAACTCCCACTTGATTCAAGCGATTGAAGTACCTGGACAATCTGAGCACATGCTCACTAGTTGAGCGATTCTCCTCCATCTTTTAGCTATAGAACTTGTTGGAGACTTCATATCTCTCAACTCGGTATTTGCTTGAAATATTAACTTCAGTTCTGGAACATCTCATATGGTCCATGACGCTCAAAACGCCTTTGAAGTCCCGATTCTAAGCCATTAAGCATGGTGCACTAAACTATCAAGTAGTCATCATATTGAGCTAGCCAAACGCTCATAACGCCCGTGATCCGCTCCCGCAATAGGTTTGTCACCTAGCGGTGCATTAAGGACATAATTTTTCTCAGGCAGCAAATGAGGATAAACCTCAGATCACGGATCCAATCCGCATCATTGCTACTAACATCTTTCAATACAATTTCTCTAGGAACACATATAAAAACATAGGAAGCAAAAACATAAGGAAGCAACAACGCGAGCTATTGATCTACAACATAATTTGCAAAATACTACCAGGACTAAGTTCATGATAAATTTAAGTTCAATTAATCATATTACTTAAGAACTCCCACTTAGACAGACATCTCTCTAGTCATCTAAGTGATCACGTGATCCAAATCAACTAAACCATAACCGATCATCACGTGAGATGGAGTAGTTTTAATGGTGAACATCACTATGTTGATCATATCTACTATATGATTCACGCTCGACCTTTCGGTCTCCGTGTTCGAGGCCATATCTGCATATGCTAGGCTCGTCAAGTTTAACCTGAGTATTCGCGTGTGCAAAACTGGCTTGCACCCGTTGTAGATGGACGTAGAGCTTATCACACCCGATCATCACGTGGTGTCCGGGCACTCTGAACTTTAGCAACGGTGCATACTCAGGAGAACACTTCTTGATAATTTTAGTGAGAGATCATCTTATAATGCTACCGTCAATCAAAGCAAGATAAGATGCATAAAGGATAAACATCACATGCAATC
Organism: Aegilops longissima; assembly: GCA_021605205.1. Lineage (NCBI taxonomy): Eukaryota > Viridiplantae > Streptophyta > Magnoliopsida > Poales > Poaceae > Aegilops > Aegilops longissima. The sequence goes on along the minus strand of CM038677.1, from coordinate 46,826,480 downwards.
AATATAAGTGATATGATATGGCCATCATCATCTTGTGCTTGTGATCTCCATCTCAAGCACCGTCATGATCACCATTGTCACCGGCGCGACACCTTGATCTCCATCGTAGCATCGTTGTCGTCTCGCCAACTATTGCTTCTACGACTATCGCCATCGCTTAGTGATAAAGTAAAGCAATTACATGGCTTTTGCAATTCATACAATAAAGCGACAACCATATGGCTCCTCGCCGATTGCCGGTAACTTCGGTTACAAAACATGATCATCTCATACAATAAAATATAGCATCACGCCTTGACCATATCACATCACATCATGCCCTGCAAAAACAAGTTAGACGTCCTCTACTTTGTTGTTGCAAGTTTTACGTGGCTGCTACGGGCTGAACAAGAACCGTTCTTACCTACGCATCAAAACCACAACGATAGTTTGTCAAGTTGGTGCTGTTTTAACCTTCGCAAGGACGGGCGTAGCCACACTCAGTTCAACTAAAGTGAGAAAGCAGACACACCGCTGGTCACCTTTAAGCAACGAGTGCTCAAGCGGTGAAACCAGTCTCGCGTAAGCGTCGTGTAATGTCGGTCCGGCCGCTTCATCTCACAATACCGCCGAACCAAAGTATGACATGCTGGTAAGCGGTATGACTTATATCGCCCACAACTCACTTGTGTTCTACTCGTGCATATGACATCAACGCATAAAACCTGGCTCGGATGCCACCGCTGGGGAACGAGTAATTTCAAAAAAATCCTACGCACACGCAAGATTATGGTGATGGCATAGCAACGAGAGGAGAGTGTATGTCCACGCCCTCGTGAGACCGTGAAGCGAAGCGTTATAACAACGCGGTTGATGTAGTCGACGTCTTCACGATCCGACCGATCCAAGTACCGAACGCACGGCACCTCCGAGTTCAACACGCTCAGCTCGATGACAATCCCGGGCTCCGATCCAGCAAAGCGTCGGGGATGAGTTCCGTCAGCACGAGGGCGTGGTGACGATGATGATGCTCCACCGACGCAGGTCTTCGCCTAAGCTCTGCAACGATATGACTTTACCGGCGCAGGGCTTCGCCTAAGCTCCGCAACGATATGACCGAAGTGGAATATGGTGGAGGGGGGCACCGCACACGGCTAAGGAACGATCCGTAGATCAACTTGTGTGTCCATGGGGTGCCCCCCCCCGTGATATAAAGGAGGGAGGGAGGAGGAGGCCGCCCTAGGAGGGCGCGCCATGGGGAGTCCTCCCACGGGAGTAGGATTCCCCTTTCCTAGTCCAACTAGGAGTCCTTCCATGTATTAGGAGTAGGAGACAAGGAAGGGAAGAGAGAAGGAAGGAAGGAGGGTGCGGCCCTCCCTAGTCCATTCGGACTAGGCCATGGGAAGCGCGGCCTGCCCTAGGCAGCCCTCTCTCTTTCCCGAGGCCCAATAAGGCCCAATACTTCTCCCCGGCGAATTCCCGTAACTCTCCGGTATTCGAAAAATACCGAATCATTCGAACCTTTCGAACTCCGAATATAGTCGTCCAATATATCGATTTTACGTCTCGACCATTTCGAGACTCCTCCTCATGTCCCCGATCTCATCCGGGACTCCGAACTCCTTCGGTACATCAAAACACATAAACTCATAATATAACTGTCATCGAAACCTTAAGCGTGCGGACCCTACGGGTTCGAGAACTATGTAGACATGACCTAGAACTATTCTTGGTCAATAACCAATAGCGGAACCTGGATGCCCATATTGGCTCCTACATATTCTACGAAGATCTTTATCGGTCAAACCGCATAACAACATACTTTGTTCCCTTTGTCATCGATATGTTACTTGCCCGAGATTCGATCGTCGGTATCCAATACCTAGTTCAATCTCGTTACCGGCAAGTCTCTTTACTCGTTATGTAATGCATCATTCCGTAACTAACTCATTAGCTACATTGCTTGCAAGGCTTATAGTGATGTGCATTACCAAGAGGGCCCAGAGATACCTCTCCGACAATCGGAGTGACAAAACCTAATCTCGAAATACGCCAACCCAACATGTACCTTTGGAGACACTTGTAGTACTCCTTTATAATCACCCAGATTACGTTGTGGCGTTTGGTAGTACCAAAGTGTTCCTCCGTAAACGGAGTTGCACAATCTCATAGTTACGAGGAACATGTATAAGTCATGAAGAAAGCAATAGCAACATACTAAACGATCAAGTGCTAAGCTAACGGAATGGGTCAAGTCAATCACATCATTCTCCTAATGATGTGAAATATTAACTTCAATTCTGGAACATCTCATATGGTCCATGACGTTCAAAACGTCTTTGAAGTCCGATTCTAAGCCATTAAGCATGGTGCACTAAACTATCAAGTAGTCATCATATTGAGCTAAAGCGTTCATAACGTCGCATCGCTCACGCAATAGGTTTGTCACCTAGCGGTGCATTAAGGACATAATTTTCGTGCAGCAAATGAGGATAAACCTCAGATCACGGATCCAATCCCATCATTGCTACTAACATCTTTCAATACAATTTTCTCTAGGAACACATATAAAAACATAGGAAGCAAAAACATAAGGAAGCAACAAGCGAGCTATTGATCTACAACATAATTTGCAAAATACTACCGGGACTAAGTTCATGATAAATTTAAGTTCAATTAATCATATTACTTAAGAACTCCCTTAGCAGACATCTCTTAGTCATCTAAGTGATCACGTGATCCAATCAACTAAACCATAACCGATCATCACGTGAGATGGAGTAGTTTTAATGGTGAACATCACTATGTTGATCATATCTACTATATGATTCAGCTCGACCTTTCGGTCTCCGTGTTGAGCCATATCTGCATATGCTAGGCTCGTCAAGTTTAACTTGAGTATTCGCGTGTGCAAACTGGTTGCACCGTTGTAGATGGACGTGAGCTTATCACACCGATCATCACGTGGTGTCCACTCTGAACTTTTAGCAGTGCAACTCGGAGAACACTTCTTGATAATTTTAGTGAGAGATCATCTTATAATGCTACCGTCAATCAAAGCAAGATAAGATGCATAAAGGATAAACATCACATGCAATCAATATAAGTGATATGATATGGCCATCATCATCTTGTGCTTGTGATCTCCATCTCAAAGCTTGTCATGATCACCATTGTCACCGTGCGACACCTTGATCTCCATCGTAGCATCGTTGTCGTCTCGCCAACTATTGCTTCTCGACTATCGCTCTGCTTAGTGATAAAGTAAAGCAATTACATGGCTTTGCATTCATACAATAAGCGACAACCATATGGCTCCTGCCGATTGCCGATAACCGGTTACAAAACATGATCATCTCATACAATAAAATATAGCATCACGTCTTGACCATATCACATCACATCATGCCTGCAAAAACAAGTTAGGCGTCCTCTACTTTGTTGTTGCAAGTTTTACGTGGCTGCTACGGGCTGAACAAGAACCGTTCTTACCTCGCATCAAAACCACAGCGATAGTTTGTCAAGTTGGTGCTGTTTTAACCTTCGCAAGGGACGGGTACTTTTCAGTTCAACTAAAGTGAGAAACAGACACCTGGTCACCTTTAAAGCGAGTGCTCGGCGGTGAAACCAGTCTCGCGTAAGCGTCGTAATGTCGGTCCGGGCGCTTCATCTCACAATACCGCCGAACCAAAGTATGACATGCTGGTAAGCGGTATGACTTATATCGCCACAACTCACTTGTGTTCTACTCGTGCATATGACATCAGCGCATAAAACCGGCTCGGATGCCCTTTGTTGGGGAGCGTAGTAATTTCAAAAAAATCCTCGCACATAAGATTATGGTGATGGCATAGCGAGAGGGGAGATGTATGTCCACGTACCCTCGTGAACCGTGGCGAGGCGTTATAACAACGCGGTTGATGTATGTTGCGTCTTCACGATCCGACCGATCCAAGTACCGAGCTGGCACCTCCGAGTTCAGCACCGTTCAGCTCGATGACAATCCCGGCTCCGATCCAGCAAAGCGTCGGGGATGAGTTCCGTCACGAGGCGTGGTGGCGATGATGATGCTCCACCGGCGGGTCCGCCTAAGCTCGCAGCGATATGACTTTACCGGCGGGGCCGCCTAACTCATAGCGATATGACCGAAGTGGAATATGGTGGAGGGGCACCGCCTGCGGCTAAGGCGATCCGTAGATCAACTTGTGTGTCCATGGGGTGCCCCTGCCCCGTATATAAGGAGGGAGGGAGGAGGCCGGCCCTAGGAGGGGCGCATGGAGTCCTCCCACGGAGTATTCCCCTTTCCTAGTCCAACTAGGGTCCTTCCATGTATTAGGAGTAGGAGACAAGGAAGGGAGAAGGAAGGAAGGAGAGTGCGGCCCTCCCCTAGTCAATTCGGACTAGGCCATGGGAAGCCGGCCTGCCCTAGGCAGCCCTCTCTTTCCCAGAATAAGGCCCAATACTTCTCCCGGCAATTCCCGTAACTCTCGGTACTCCGAAAATACCGAATCATTGGAACCTTTCCGAACTCGAATATAGTCGTCCAATATATGATTTTACGTCTCGACCATTTGAGACTCCTCCTCATGTCCCGATCTCATCCGGGACTCGAACTCCTTGGTACATCAAAACCATAAACTCATAATATAACATCCCGGAAACCTTAAGCGTGCGGACCCTACGGGTTCGAGAACTATGTAGACATGACCTAGAACTATTCTTGGTCAATAACCAATAGCGGAACCTGGATGCCCATATTGGCTCCTACATATTCTCTGAAGATCTTTATCGGTCAAACCGCATAACAACATACTTTGTTCCTTTGTCATCGATATGTTACTTGCGAGATTGATCGTCGGTATCCAATACCTAGTTCAATCTCGTTACCAAGTCTCTTTACTCGTTATGTAATGCATCATTCCGTAACTAACTCATTAGCTACATTGCTTGCAAGGCTTATAGTGATGTGCATTACCAAGAGGGCCGGAGATACCTCTCCGACAATGGGTGACAAAACCTAATCTCGAAATCGCCAACCCAACATGTACCTTTGGAGACACTTGTAGTACTCCTTTATAATCACCGATTCGTTGTGGCGTTTGGTAGTACCAAAGTGTTCCTCCGGTAAGCAGGTTGCACAATCTCATAGTTACGGGAACATGTATAAGTCATGAAAGCAATAGCAACATACTAAGCGATCAAGTGCTAAGCTAACGGAATGGGTCAAGTCAATCACATCATTCTCCTAATGATGTGATCCCGTTAATCAAATGACAACTCTTTTGTCCATGGCTGGAAACATAACCATCTTGATAAGAGCTAGTCAAGTAGAGGCAACTAGTGACACTATGTTTGTCTATGTATTCACACATGTATTATGTTTCCGGTTAATACAATTCTAGCATGAATAATTAACATTTATCATGAAATAAGAAATAAATAATAACTTCATTATTGCCTCTAGGGCATATTTCCCTTCAAGGGTGGGGCCACCTATCCGGAGGGCCCGTGGGCTGAAGTGGGAAGGAACCAGCCCTGGTGGCTGGTGAGCCCCTCGGGCCCCTAGGCCTAGGGTTGGAAACCCTAGGGTGGCCTCCACTTCCGAGGGCCTCCACTCCCCGGCCCCGCCCTTGGGAATTCAATCTCGGGCAGCACCCCAGGGGCCTATATAAAGGAGGGGGAGGGAGGGCAGCCGCCCCAGTCTTGGTGCCTCCCTCCCTGCTACACCTCTCCCTCCTCCGCGGTTGCTTGGCGAAGCCTCCGTGATCTGCTGCATCCACCACCACGTCGTCTTCTTTGCATCTTCATCAACCTCTCCTTCCCCTTCTTTGGATCAAGGCAGGATCCGTGACCATCGTGTGTTGAGCAGCGGAGGTGCCGTCCGTTCGGCGCTAGGATCTCCGTGATTTGGATCCTGAAGAGCGACTCCCTCAACCCCGTTCTCTTGAGCACGCCGCGATCTACAAAGGGTATGTAGATGCATCTCTTATCACTCGTTGCTAGATGAACTCATAGATAGATCTTGGTGAGCGTAGGATTTTTTATTTTATAATTTCCCCAGGGTGGCATCATGAGCT
>CM038677.1:46735099-46820324 GCA_021605205.1 Aegilops longissima | reverse complement strand
TAGGAACATCTTTCATTTTCCTCTATCTTCTGCGGTGGTGGGGCATTGAGTCGACTCAATCTTACACCTTATGTCTGAGGCAAAAACCCTTTCTTTGCTGATCCATTTGAACTTTTCAAAACTTTATCAAGGTATGTGCTTTGTGAAAGTCAATTAAGCGTCTTGATCTATCTCTATAGATCTTGATGCCCAATATATAAGCAACTTCACGAGGTCTTTCATTGAAAAACTTTTATTCAAGTATCCTTTTATGCTATCCAGAAATTCTATATCATTTCCAATCAACAATATATCGTCCACATATAATATTAGAAATGCTCTGAGCTCCCTCACTTTCTTGTAAATCTGAGCTTCTCCAAAGTGCATATAAAACCATATCTTTGATCACACTATCAAGCGTTTATTCAACTCGAGAGCTTGCGGACCATAAATTGATCGTTGGAGCTTGCACTTTGTTAGCTCCTTTGGATCGACAAAACCTTCGGTTGCATCATATACAACTCTTCTTCTAGAAATCCATTCAGAATGCAGTTTTGACATCCATTTGCCAAATTTCATAATCATAAAATCGGCGATTGCTAACATGATTGGACAGACTTAAGCATCGCTTCTGGTGAGAAGGTCTCATCGTAGTCAACTCCTTGAACTTGTCGAAAACCTTTTGCAACAAGTCGAGCTTTATAAGATAACATTACCATCGGCGTCGGTCTTCTTCTTGAAAATCCATTTATTCTCTATTGCTTGCCGATCATCGGGCAAGTCAACCAAAGAATCCATACTTTGTTCTCATACATGGATCCCATCTCAGATTTCATGGCTTCAAGCCATTTTGCGGAATCTGGGCTCACCATCGCTTCTTCATAGTTCGTAGGTTCACCATGATCTAGTAGCATGACTTCGAAATAGGATTACCGTACCACTCTAGTGCGGATTTTATTCTGGTTGATCTCTGATTCGGTAACAACTTGATCTGAAGTTTCATGATCATCATCATTAACTTCCTCACTAATTGGTGTAGGTGTCACGAGAACGATTTCTGTGATGAACTACTTTCCAATAAGGAGAGTACTGTTACCTCATCAAGTTCTACTTTCCTCCACTCACTTCTTTCGAGAAAACTCCTTCTCTAGAAAGGATCCATTCTTAACAGCGAATGTCTTGCCTTGGATCTGTGATAGAAGGTATACCCAATTGTCTCCTTTGGGTATCCTATGAAGACACATTTTCGATTTGGGTTCAAGCTTATCGGGTTGAAGCTTTTCACATAAGCATCAACCCCAAACTTTCAGAAACGACAACTTTGGTTTCTTGCCAAACCATAGTTCATAAGGTGTCGTCTCAGCGGTTTTGATGGTGTCCTATTTAGCGTGAATCGGGCCGTCTCTAAAGCATAACCCCAAAGCGATAGCGGTAAATCGAAATAGACATCATAGATCGCACCATATCTAGTAAAAATGCGATTCTGACGTTCGGACACACCATTACTGTTGTGGTGTTCCGGTGGCGTGAGTTGAAACTATTCGCATTGCTTCAAATGTAGACCAAACTCGTAACTCAAATATTCTCCTCCACGATCAGATCGTAGAAACTTTATTTTCTTGTTACGATGATTTTCAACTTCACTCTGAAATTCTTTGAACTTTTCAAATGTTTCAGATTTATGCTTCATCAAGTAGATATACCCGTATCTGCTTAAATCATCTGTGAAGGTGAGAAAATAACGATATCATACGAGCTTCAACATTCATTGGACCACATACATCATGTATGATTTCCAACAAATCTGTTGCTCTCTCCATACAACGGAGAGCGGTGTTTTAGTCATCTTGCCCATGAGGCACGGTTCTGAAAGTACCAAGTGATTCATAATCAAGTGATTCCAAAAGTCCATCGTATGGAGTTTCTTCATCGTTTTACACGATATGACCTAAGCGGCGATTACCACAAATAAGTTGCACTATCATTATCAACTCTGCATCTTTTGGCTTCGACATTATGAATATGTGTATCACTCTTGTCGAGATTCAACAAGAATAGACCACTCTTCAAGGGTGCATGACCATAAAAGATATTACTCATATAAATAGAACAACCATTATTCTCTGATTTAAATGAATAACCGTCTCGCATCAAACAAGATCCAGATATAATGTTCATGCTCAACACTGGCACCAAATAACAATTATTTAGGTCTAAAACTAATCCCGAAGGTAGATGTAGAGGTAGCGTGCCACCGCGATCACATTGACTTTGGAACCATTTCCCAGCGCATCGTCACCTCGTCCTTTGCGGTGCTCGCTTATTCCGTAGTCCTGTTTGAGTTGCAAATATTAGCAGAACGAGTATCAAATACCAGTGCTACTCGAGCTCTAGTAAGGTACACATCAATAACATGTATATCACATATACCTTTGTTCACCTTGCCATCCTTCTTATCCGCCAAATACTTGGGGCAGTTCCGCTTCCGGTGACCAGCTTGCTTGCGGTAAAGCACTCGGTTTCAGGCTTAGGTCCAGACTTGGGTTTCTTTTCTTGAGCAGCAACTTGCTTGCTGTTCTTCTTAAAGTTCCTTCTTCTTTCCTTTGCCCTTTTCTTGAAACTAGTGGTCTTGTTGACCATCAACACTTGATGCTCCTTCTTGATTTCTACCTCCATGCTTTTAGCATTGCGAAGAGCTCGGAAGTGTCTTATTCATCCTTGCATATTATAGTTCATCACGAAGCTCTTGTAGCTTGGTGGCGATGATTGGAGAATTCATCAATGACACTATCATCCGGAAGATTAACTCCAGTTGAATCAAGTGATTATTATACCCAGACATTTTGAGTATGTGCTCCTTGTGAACTATTCTCCTCCATCTTGCAGCTATAGAACTTATTGGAGACTTCATATCTCTCAATCCGGGCATTTGCTTGAAATATTAACTTCAACTCTTGGAACATCTCATATGCCCCATGACGTTCAAAAGCGTCGTTGAAGACCAGTTCTAAGCCGTAAAGCATGGCACACTGAACTATGGAGTAGTCATCAGCTTTGCTCGCGAGGCGTTCACAACCACGGCGTTGCTCTACTGACAGGCACGGCACCCAGCGGTGCTTCGGGGCGTAATTCTTACGTGCAGCAATGAGGATAATCCTCAAATTCTGGACCCAGTCCGTGTAATTGCTACCATCATCTTTCAACTTTGCTTTCTCAAGGAGCATTAAAATTCAACGGAACAACAGCGAGCCATCTATCTACAACAAACATAGATAAGCAAAATACTATCGGTGCTAAGTTCATGATAATTTTAAGTTCAATTAATCATATTAAAAACTCCCACTTAGACAGACATCTCTCTAGTCATCTAAGTGATCGTGATCCAAATCAACTAAACCATAATCGATCATCACGTGAGATGGAGTAGTTTTCAATGGTGAACATCACTATGTTGATCATATCTACTATATGATTCACGCTCGACCTTCGGTCTCCGTGTTCGAGGCCATATCTGCATATGCTAGGCTCGTCAAGTTTAACCTGAGTATTCGCGTGTGCAAAACTGGCTTGCACCCGTTGTAGATGGACGTGGAAACTTATCACCCGATCATCACGTGGTGTCTGGGCACTCGAACTTTTAGCAGTGCATACTCGGGAGAACACTTCTTGATAATTTTAGTGAGAGATCATCTTATAATGCTACCGTCAATCAAAGCAAGATAAGATGCATAAAGGATAAACATCACATGCAATCAATATAAGTGATATGATATGGCCATCATCATCTTGTGCTTGTGATCTCCATCTCGAAGCACCGTCATGATCACCATCGTCACCGGTAGCGACACCTTGATCTCCATCGTAGCATCGTTGTCGTCTCGCCAACTATTGCTTCTCGACTATCGCTACTGCTTAGTGATAAAGTAAAGCAATTACATGGCGTTTGCATTTCATACAATAAGCGACAACCATATGGCTCCTGCCGATTGCCGATAACTTGGTTACAAAACATGATCATCTCATACAATAAAATATAGCATCATGTCTTGACCATATCACATCACAACATGCCTTGCAAAAACAAGTTAGGCGTCCTCTACTTTGTTGTTGCAAGTTTTACGTGGCTGCTACGGGCTGAGCAAGAACCGTTCTTACCTCGCATCAAAACCACAGCGATAGTTTGTCAAGTTGGTGCTGTTTTAACCTTCAAAGGACGGGCGTAGCTACACTCAGTTCAACTAAAGTGAGAAAGCAGACACCGCCGGTCACCTTTAAGCAACAAGTGCTCGGCGGTGAAACCAGTCTCGCGTAAGCGTCTGGCGTAATGTCGGTCGGGCGCTTCATCTCACAATACCGCTGAACCAAAGTATGACATGCTGGTAAGCGGTATGACTTATATCGCCCACAACTCACTTGTGTTCTACTCGTGCATATGACATCAGCGCATAAAACCAGGCTCGGATGCCCTTTGTTGGCGAGCGTAGTAATTTCAAAAATTTCCTACGCACCGCAAGATCATGGTGATGGCATAGCAACGAAGAGGGAGAGTGTGTCCGTACCCTCGTGGACCCGGCGAGGCGTTATAACAGCGGTTGATGATGTAGTAAATGCGTCTTCACGATCCGACCGATCCAAGTACCGAGCGTCGGCACCTCCGAGTTCAGCACGTTCAGCTCGATGGCGATCCCGGACTCGATCCGGCAAAGTGTCGGGGATGAGTTCCGTCGACCTGACGGCGTGGTGGCGATGATGATGCTTCACGGCGCGGGAGCCGCCTAAGCTCATGACGATATGACCGAAGTGGAATATGGTGGAGGGGCACCGCTGCAGCTGAAGAGCGATCCGTAGATCAACTTGTGTCATGGGGTGCCCCCTGCCCCGTATATAAAGGAGCAAGGGGTGCGGCGGGCCCTAGGAGGCGCGGAGGAGGTCCTACTCCCGGGGAGTAGGACTCCCCCCCTAGTTGGATTAGGACTTGGGGGAGGAAGAGGAAGGCGCCCCCCTCTCCTGTCCTATTGGGACTAGGGGGAGGCGGCGTGGCCTGCCTGGCGGCCCTCCTCTTCTCCCTCATGGCCCACTAAGGCCCATTAACCCCGGGAGGTTCAGTAACCCGGTGTTCGGTAAAATCCGATTTCACCGGAACTATTCGAAGTCAAACATAGGCTTCCAATATATCAATCTTTATGTCTCGACCATTTGAGACTCCTCGTCATGTCGTGATCACATCCGGGACTCGAACAAACTTTGGTACATCAATACTCATAAAATTGTCATCGTAACGTTAAGCGTGCGGACCCTTGGGTTCGAGAACTATGTAGACATGACCTAGAACTATTCTCGGTCAATAACCAATAGTGGAACCTGGATGTTCATATTGGTTCCTACATTTTCTCTGAAGATCTTTATCGGTCAAACCGCATAACAACATCGTTGTTCCTTTGTCATCGGTATGTTACTTGCGAGATTGATCGTCGGTATCAATACCTAGTTCAATCTCGTTACGGCAAGTCTCTTTACTCGTTCGTAATACATCATTTCATAACTAACTCATTAGTTACAATGCTTGCAAGGCTTAGGTGATGAGTATTACGAGAAGGCCGAGAGATACCTCTCCAGACAATCGGATGACAAAACCTAATCTCGAATTATGCCAACTCAACATATACTTTTGGAGACACACTGTAGAGTACCTTTATAATCACCCGATTCGTTGTGGCGTTTGGTAGCACATAAAGTGTTCCTCAGTAGCAGGAGTTGCATAATCTCATAGTTGCGAGGAACTTTGTATAAGTCATGAAGAAAGCAATAGCAACATACTAAGCGATCAAGTGCTAAGCTAACGGAATGGGTCAAGTCAATCACATCATTCTCCTAATGATGTGATCCCGTTAATCAAATGACAACTCATGTCTATGGTTAGGAAACATAACCATCTTGATTAACGAGCTAGTCAAGTAGAGGCATACTAGTGACATTACATTTGTTTATGTATTCACACATGTATTATGTTTCGGTTAATACAATTCTAGCATGAATAATAAACATTTATCATGATATAAGAAATAAATAATAACTTTATTATTGCCTCTAGGGCATATTTCCTTCAAGATTGACCCCCTCGATGAGAGGATGCGTTGGTGATAGCGATGGTGATGATTTCCCCTCCGGAAAGTTTCCCAGCCCGAACAGCTCATGGGAGCCCTAGATTAGTTCATACTCGTGGCGGCGGAGTTTCGTCCGTAAGCTTGCTTATGATTTTTCGAGTAAAGCCTTCATATAGCGAAGATGGGCACGGAGGCCACCGAGGCCCGGGAGGCAGGCGCGCCCGGTGAGGTGAGCCGCCCCCACCCTCTGGCCAGGTGTGGGCCTCCTCAGGTGTTTTCTTCGTTCAATAATTCTTATTAATTCCAAAACTGACTTACAGTGGGTTTGAATTTTTGGAGCTGTCTTGAGAATAGGTTTCCAATATTTGCTCCTTTTCGGCCGAATTCCCATTTGTTGGCATTCCCCTCTTCATAGTAAACCTTGTAAAATAAGAGAATAGCCATAAGTATTGAGACATAATGTGAAATAACAACCCATAATGCAATAAATATTGATATAAAAGCATGATGCAAAATGGGGCGTATCAGCGGATCTGCCACATTCAGATCCGTATGTATTTACATAAATTTCTATGTCTACAATGCTGCTGCATGGAGCTACTCTAGCTAATTGCTCCCACTTCCAATACGTATCTAGATTGAGACTCGAGAGTCATGCGGATTGGTTTAAAAGCTTGCATCAACGTAACTCTTTCTGACGAACTCTTTATCACCTCCATAATCGAGAAATATTTCCTTAGTCCTCTAAGGATAATTTTGGCATTTGTCTAGTGAACTACTCACGGATCACTCATGTGCCCTTGCAAAACTCATAGCAAGGTACACAACATGACATACTTTATAGAACCTATGGCTGAGGGTGTTGAGGCGTAGTAATTTCAAAAATTTCCTACGATCACGCAAGACCATGGTGATGGCATAGCAGCGAGAGGAGAGTGTCCGTCCACGTACCCTCGTGAACCCGGCGAGCGTTATAACAACGCGATTGATGTAGTCGTCGTCTTCACGATCCGACCGATCCAAGCACCCGAGCGTCGGCACCTCCGGAGTTACGCACGTTCGTTCGATCGATGGCGATCCCGGACTCCGATCCAGCAAAGTGTCGAGGATGAGTTCCGTCGACCTGACGGCGTGGTAGCGATGTTGATGCTCCACCGGCGCGAGGCTTACGCCTAAGCTCATGACGATATGACTTCTCGGGTAGCGAGAGCTTCGCCTAAGCTCATGACGATATGACTTCTCCGGCGCGGGCTTCGCCTAAGCTCATGACGATATGACCGAAGTGGAATATGGTGGAAGGGGCACCGCTTTGCAGCTAAGGAAAGATCCGTAGATCAACTTGTGTGTCATGGGGTGCCCCACGCCTCCGTATATAAAAGGAGCCAAGAAGTGCGGCCAGCCTAGGGGAGGCGCGCTGGAGAGTCCTACTCCCCGGGGAGTAGGACTCCCCCTGTCCTAGTTGGAGTAGGATTGGGGAGGGGGAAGAGGAAGGCGCCGCCCCTTCTCCTGTCCTATTCGGACTAGAGGGGAGGCGCGCAGCCACCTGGCCGGCCCTTCCTCTTCTCCTTGTGGCCCATGAAGGCCCATATACCCCCGAGAGTTCAGTAACCCCGGTGTTAAATAACTTCTGTTTTCCTCGGAACCTTCGAAGTCAAACATAGGCTTCCAATATATCAATCTTTATGTCTCGACCATTTGAGACTCCTCGTCATGTCCGTGATCACATCCGGGACTCGAACAAACTTGGTGCATCAATACTTATAAACTCATAATGAGCTGTCGCCGAAGCGTTAAGCGTGCGGACCCTACGGGTTCGAGAACTATGTAGACATGACCTAGAACCATTCTCGGTCAATAATCAATAAGCGGAACCTGGATGCCCATATTGGTTCCTACATATTCTCGAAGATCTTTATCGGTCAAACCGCATAACGACATCGTTGTTCCTTTGTCATCGGTATGTTACTTACCGAGATTCGATCGTCGGTATCAATACCTAGTTCAATCTAGTTACAGTAAAATCTCTTTACTCGTTCGTAATACATCATCTCACAACTAACTCATTAGTTGTAATGCTTGCAAGGCTTAAGTGATGTGTTTTACCGAGAAGGCCTAGAGATACCTCTCCGACAATCGGATGACAAAACCTAATCTCGAAATCGCCAACCCAACAAGTACCTTTGGAGACACCTGTAGTACTCCTTTATAATCACCCGATTCGTTGTGGCGTTTGGTAGTACCAAAGTGTTCCTCCGATGGCAGGGTTGCATAATCTCATAGTTATAGGAACATGTATGGGTCATGAAGAAAGCATTAACATACTAAGCGATCAAGTGTTAAGCTAACGGAATGGGTCATGTCAATCAGATCATTCAACTAATGATGTGACCTTGTTAATCAAATAACAACTCCTTGTTCATGGTTAGGAAACATAACCATCTTTGATTAACAAGCTAGTCAAATAGAGGCATACTAGTGACATCTTGTTTGTCTATATATTCACACATGTATTATGTTTCCGGTTAATACAATTCTAGCATGAATAATAAACATTTATCATGGTATAAGGAAATAAATAATAACTTTATTATTGCCTCTAGGGCATATTTCCTTGATCTCCCACTTGCACTAGAGTCAATAATCTAGATTACAAAGTAATGATTCTCACACCATGGAGTCTTGGTGCTGATCATGTTTTGCTTTCGTGGAAGAGGCTTAGTCAGCGAATTGCGCAACATTCAGATCCGTATGTATTTTGCAAATCTCTATGTCTCCCACTTGGACTTGGTCGAATGGAATTGAAGCGTCTCTTGATATGCTTGGTCCTCTTGTGAAATCTAGATTCCTTTGCCAAGGCAATTGCACGATATTATCACGGAAGATCTTCATCGGTCCCGATGCACTAGGTATGACACCTAGATCGAAATGAACTCTTTCATCCAGACTCCTTCATTTGCTGCTTCGAAGCAGCTATGTACTCCGCTTCACATGTAGATCCATACGGCGCTTTGTTTAGAGCTGCACCAAGCTGACAGCTCCACCGTTTAATAAAAACACGTATCCGGTCTGCGATTTAGAATCGTCCGGATCGGTGTCAAAACTTACATCGGCGTAACCATTTCGACTAGCTCTTTGTCACCTCCATATATGAAACATATCCTTAGTCCTTTTCGGTATTTCAGGATGTTCTTGACCGCTGTCGATGATCCATTCTGGATTACTTTGGTACCTTCTGCCAAGCTTACAGCTAAGCATCGTCGGTCTGGTACACAGCATTGCATACATGATAGAGCCTATGGCTGAAGCATAGGAACATCTTTCATTTTCTCTCTATCTTCTGCTGTGGTGGGGCATTGAGTCGACTCAATCTTACACCTTATAATACAGGTAAAAACCTTTCTTTGCACGATCCATTTTGAACTTTTCAAAACTTTATCAAGGTATGTGCTTTGTGAAAGTCAATCAAGCGTCTTGATCTATCTCTATAGATCTTGATGCCCAATATATAAGCAACTTCACGAGGTCTTTCATTGAAAACTTTTATTCAAGTATCCTTTTATGCTATCCAGAAAATCTATATCATTTCCAATTAATAATATATAGTCCACATATAATATTAGAAATGCTCTGAGCTCCCTCACTTTCTTGTAAATCTGAGGCTTCTCCAAAAGTGCATACAAACCCATATCTTTGATCACACTATCAAAGCGTTTATTCTAACTCGAGAGGCTTGCAGACCATATATTGATCGTTGGAGCTTGCACTTTGTTAGCACCCTTTGGATCGACAAAACCTTACGGTTGCATCATATACAACTCTTCTTCTAGAAATCCATTCAAGAATGCAGTTTTTGAAGGAAATATGCCCTAGAGGCAATAATAAAGTTATTATTTATTTCCTTATATCATGATAAATGTTTATTATTCATGCTAGAATTGTATTAACGGAAACATAATACATGTGTGAATATATAGACAAGCAGTATGTCACTAGTATGCCTCTACTTGACTAGCTTGTTAATCAAAGATGGTTATGTTTCCTAACCATGAACAAGGAGTTGTTATTTGATTAACAAGGTCACATCATTAGTTGAATGATCTGATTGACATGACCCATTCCGTTAGCTTAACACTTGATCGTTTATGTTGTTAATGCTTTCTTCATGACCATACATGTTCTGTAACTATGAGATTATGCAACTCCGTTTACGGAGGAACACTTTGGGTACTACCAAGCGTCCTAGCGTAAGCTGGGTGATTATAAAGAATTACTACGGTGTCTCCAAAGGTACTTGTTGGGTTGGCGTATTTGAGATTAGGTTTTGTCACTCCGATTGTCGGAGAGGTATCTCTAGGCCTTCTCGGTAATACACATCACTTAAGCCTTGCAAGCATTACAACTAATGAGTTAGTTGTGAGATGATGTATTCGGAGCGAGTAAAGAGACTTACGATAGCGAGATTGAACTAGGTATTGGATACGACGATCGAATCTCGGGTAAGTAACATACCGATGACAAAGGAACAACGTATATAGTTATGCGGTTTGACGATAAAGATCTTCGTAGAATATGTAGGAACCAATATGGGCATCAGGTTCCGCTATTGGTTATTGACCGAGAATGGTTCTAGGTCATGTCTACATAGTTCTCGAACCGTAGGATCCATGCAACAACGTTTGATGTGAGTTCATTATGAGTTTATAAGTATTGATGCACGAAGTTTGTTGGAGTCCGGATGTGATCACGGACATGACGAGGAGTCTCGAAATGGTCGAGACATAAAGATTGATATATTGGAAGCCTATGTTTGGACTTGGAATGGTTCAGTGAAAGCGAGGATATTACGGAACAGGGAGTTACGGAACCCCGAGGGTATATGGGCCTTCATGGGCCTCAAGGGAGAAGGAGAAGGGCGGCCAAGGTGGGCTGCGCCCCTCCCCTTCGATCCGAATAGAACAAGGAGAGGCGGCGCCCTTCCCCCCCCTCCCAATCCTACTCCAACTAGGAGAGGAGTCCTACTCGGTGGGAGTAGGACTCCTCCTTAGTCGCCTCCCCTTGGGCGGCCACCTTCCATTGTCTCCTTTATATCACGAGGGCGGGGGCACCCATGACACACAAGTTGATCTCGTGATCGTTCCTTAGCATGTGCGGTGCCCCCTCCACCATATTCCGCTTGGTCATATCGTCGCGGAGCTTAGGCGAAGCCCTGCGCCGATGAAGTCATATCGTCAGCGGAGCTTAAGCGAAGCCCTGCGTCGGTGGAGCATCATCATCGTCCTGCCTTCGTCGTCTTGTGGAACTCATCCCGGCACTTTCTTTGGATCGGGCCGGGGATCGTCATCGAGCTGAGCGTGTGCAAAACTTCGGAGGTGCCGTCGTTCGGTGCTTGGATCGGTCGGATCGTGAAGGCGTCGACTACATCAACAGCGTTGTTATAACGCTTCGCTTTCGGTCTCACAGTGCGTGGGCGGACACTCTTCCCTCGTTGCTATGCCATCACCATGGTCTTGCGTGTTCGTAGGAAATTTTTGAAATTACTCGTTCCCCATGATGGCATCGAGCCTGGTTTTATGCGTTGATGTCATATGCGAGTAGAACACAAGTGAGTTGTGGGCGATACAAGTCATACTACCTACCAGCATGTCATACTTTGGTTCAGCGGTATTGTGAGATGAAGCGGCCGGACCGACATTACTGCGTGCGCTTCTGGCGAGACTGGTTTCACCGCTCCGAGCACTTTCGTTGCTTAAAGGTGACGGCGGGTGTCTGTCTCTCTCACTTTAGTTGAATCGAGTGTGGCTCGCCGGTCCTTGAGAAGGTTAAAGCGGAGTCTATTTGGCGAATATCGTTGTGGTTTTGATGCGTGAGTAAAGCGGTTCTTGCTCAGCCCATAGCAGCCACGTAAAACTTGCAACAACAAAGTAGAGGGCGTCTAACTTGTTTTTGCAGGGCATGATGTGATGTGATGTGGTCAAGGCGTGATGCTATATTGTATGAGATGATCATGTTTTGTAACGAGTTATCGACAATGGCAGGAGCCATATGGTTGTCGCTTTATTGTATGAAATGCAAGCGCCATGTAATTGCTTTACTTTATCACTAAGGAGTAGCGATAGTCGTAGAAGCAATAGTTGGCGAGGCGACAACGATGCTACGATGGAGATCAAGGTGTCGGCGCGGTGGCGATGGTGATCATGGCGGTGCTTTGAGATGGAATCACAAGCACAAGATGATGATGACCATATCATATCACTTATATTGATTGCATGTGATGTTTATCCTTTATGCATCTTATCTTGCTTTGTTTGGCGGTAGCATTATAAGATGATCTCTCACTAAAATTATCAAGAAGTGTTCTCCACTGGTATGCACCGTTGCCAAAGTTCGTAGTACCCGGACACCGCGTGATGATCGGGTGTGATAAGTTCTCGTCCATCTACAACAGGTGCAAAACAGTTGCTACCAGCGGAATACTCGAGTTAAACTTGCGAGCCTAGCATATAACAGATATGGCCTCGGAACACGGAGACCGAAAAGTCGAGCGTGAATCATATAGTAGATATGATCAACATAGTGATGTTCACCATTGAAACTACTCCATCTCACGTGATGATGGGACATGGTTTAGTTGATTTGGATCACGTGATCACTTAGATGACTAGAGATGTACATCTAAGTGGGAGTTCTTAAGTAATATGATTAATTGAACTTTAATTTATCATGAACTTAGTCCAGTAGTATTTTGCAAATTATGTTGTAGATCAATAAGCTCGCGTTGTTGCTTCCCTAAGTTTTATATGTGTTCCTAGAAAATTGTATTGAAAAATGTTAGTAGCAATGATGCGGATTGGATCCGTGATCTGAGGTTTATCCTCATTGCTGCCTGGAAGAATTATGTCCTTAATGCACGCTAGGTGACAGACCTATTGCAGGAAGCGAGATGCATACGTTATGAGCGTTTGGCTAGCTCAATATGATGACTACTTGATAGTTTAGTGCACCATGCTTAGCGGCTTAGAATCGGGACTTCAAAGGCGTTTTGAGCGTCATGGACCATATGAAATGTTCGGGAGTTGAAGTTAATATTTCAAGCAAATACCGAGTTGAGAGATATGAAGTCTCCAACAAGTTCTATAGCTAAAAGATGGAGAGAATCGCTCAACTAGTGAGCATGTGCTCAGATTATGCAGGTACTTCAATCGCTTGAATCAAGTGGGAGTTAATCTTCGGATAAGATAGCGATTGACAGAATTCTCTAGTCACCATCACTAAGTTACTAGAACTTCGTGATGAACTATAATATCTGAGGGATGGCGACAAAGATTCCCGAGCTCTTCGTGATGTTGAAAATCGGCGAAGGTAGAAATCAAGAAAGAGCATCAAGTGTTGATGATTGACAAGACCACTAGTTTCAAGAAAGGGCAAAGGGAAGAAAGGGAACTTCAAGTAGAAAGACAAGTAAGTTGTCACTCTTGCGAAGAAGCCCAAAGCTGGACCATAGCCTGAAACTGAGTGTTTACTTTGCAAAGGAAATGGTCCTTTGGGCGGAAATGCCTGAATATTTGGTGGATAAGAAGGATGGCAAAGTGAACAAGGTATATTTGATATACAGATTATTGATGTGTACATTACTAGTGTTTATAGTAGCCCCTGAGTATTTGATACTTGTTAGGTTGCTAAGATTAGTAAACTTCGAAGCAGGAGTTCTGAGAATAAGCAGAGACTAGTTGAAGGGAAAGTGGCGATGAGTGTTGGAAATAGTTCCAAGATTGATATGATCATCATCACACCTCCTATATTTCGGGATTAGTGTTAAACCTAAATAAATGTTATTTGGTGTTTGCGTTGAGCATGAATATGATTTGATCATGTTTATTGCAATCTGGTTATTCATTTAAGTAAGAGAATAAATTGTTGTTACATTTTACATGAATAAAACCTTATATGGTTACACACCAATGAAAATGGTTCGTTGGATCTCGATCGTATGATACACATATTCATAATATTGAAACCAAAAGATGCAAAGTTAATAATGATAGTGCAACTTATTTGTGGCTTTGCCATTTAGAGTCATATTGGTGTAAAAGCGCATGAAGAAACTCCATCTTGATGGATTTTGGAATCACTTGATTATGAATCATTTGATGCTTGCGAACCGTGCCTTTTGGGCAAGATGACTAAAACTCCGTTCTCGGAACAATGGAACAAGCTCTTGACTTATTAGGAATAATACATACGATGTATGCGATCTAATGAGTGTTGATGCTCGTGGCAAGTATCGTTATTTTCGACCTTCACAAAGATGATTTGAGCAGATATGGGTATATCTACTTGATGAAACACAAGTCTGAAATAGTTGAAAAGTTCAAAGAATTTCAGAGTGAAGTGGAAAATCATCGTAACAAGAAAATAAAGTTTCTGCGATCTGATCGTGGAGATGAATACTTGAGTTCTGAGTTTGGTCTTCAATTAAAACAAAGTGGAATAGTTTCACAGCTCACGCCACATGGAACACCACAACATAATGGTGCGTCGAGCGTCGTAACCGCACTTTATTGGATATGGTGCGATCTATGATGTATCTTACCGATTTACCACTATCGTTTTGGGGTTATGCATTAGAGACAGCTGCATTCACGTTTAATAGGGCACCATCTAAATCCGTTGAGATGACACCGTATGAACTATGGTTTAGCGATAAACCTAAGCTATCGTTTCTTAAAGCTTGGAGTTGCGATGCTTATATGAAAAGGTTTCAACCTGATAGCTCGAACCCAAATCGGAAAAGTCGTCTTCATAGAATACCCAAAGGTAACTATTGGGTACACCTTCTATCACAGATCCGAAAGCAAGATATTTGTTGCTAAGATGGATCCTTTCTAGAAAAAGTTTCTCTCGAAAGAAGTGAGTGGGAGGAAAGTAGAACTTGATGAGGTAATTGTACCTTCTCCCTTATTTGAAAGTAGTTTATCACGAAACGGTTTCTGCGACATCTACACCAAATAGTGAGGAAGTTGATGATGTTGATCATGAAACTTCAGATCAAGTTACTACTGAACCTCGTAGATCAACGAGTAAGAACCGCACGAGTGAATGCGGTAATCCTATTCGGAAGTCATGCTACTAGATCATGATGAACCTCGAACTATGAGAGCGATGATGAGCCCAGATTCAGCGAAATGGTTTGAGACCATGAAATCTGAGATGGGATCCATATATGAGAACAAAGTGTGGACTTTGATGGAGTTGCCCGATGATCGGCAAGCCATATTATATAAATGGATCTTCAAGAGGAAGGCGGATCTTGATAGTAGTATTACTATCTACAAAGCTCGACTTATCGCGAAAGGTTTTCGACAAGTTCAAAGTGTTGACTACAATGAGATTTACTCAAGCTGTAGCGATGCTTATGTCTGTCGAATCATGTTAGCAATCGCCACATTTTATGAAATCGGCAAATGGATGTCAAAACTACATTCTTTAATGGATTTATTAAAGAAGAGTTGTATATGATGCAACGAGAAGGTTTTGTCAATCCTAAAGGAGCTAACAAAATGTGCAAGCACCAGCGATCCATCTATGGACTGGTGCAAGCATCTCGGAGTTGGAATAAGCGCTTTGATAGTGTGATCAAAGCATATGGTTTTATCTGAGACTTTTGGAGAAGCTTGTATTTACAAGAAAGTGAGTGGGAGCACTACAACATTTCGACAAGTATATGTGAATGACATATTGTTGATCGGAAATAATGTAGAATTATACGCAAAGCATAAAGGAGTGTTTGAAGGAGTTTTTCAAAGAAAGACCTCGGTGAAGCTGCTTACATATTGAGTATCAAGATCTATAGAGATAGATCAAGGCGGCGATAAGTTTTCAATGAATACATACCTTGTCAATATTTTGAAGTAGTTCAAAATGGAGCAGTCAAAAGAAAAGTTCTTGCACGTGTTGCAAGGTGTGAAATTGAGTGAGACTCAAATCCCGACCACGGCGAGAAAATAGAAAAGAGAATGAAAGTCATTCCCTATGCCTCGATCATAGGTTCTATAAAATGCAGCTATGCTATGTACCAGACCTATTATATACCTTGCTCTGAATTTGGCAAGGGAATACAATAGTGATCTAGGAGTAGATCCTTTGGACATTGGTCAAGAACATCCTTAGTGAGGACTAAGGAAATATTTCTCGATTATGGAGGTGATAAAAGAGCCCGTCGTAAAGTAACATCGATGCAAGCTTTTACACTGATCGAGATGACTCTAAGTCTCAATCTGGATACATATTGAAAGTGGGAGCAATTAGCTAGAGTAGCTCCGTGCGAGCATTGTAGACATAGAATATTTGCAAAATAGATCTGACTCTGAATGTGACGAGACCCGTTGACTAAGCTTCTCTCACGAGCAAAACATGATCATACCTTAGTACTCTTTGGGTGTTAATCACATAGCGATGTGAACTAGATTATTGACTCTAGTAAACCCTTTGGGTGTTGGTCACATGTGATGTGAACTATGGGTATTAATCACATACTGAGATGTGAATATTAGTGTTGAATCACATGATGATGTGAACTAGATTATTGACTCTAGTGCAAGTGGGAGGTGAAGGAAATATGCCTAGAGGCAATAATAAAGTTATTATTTATTTCCTTATATCATGATAAATGTTTATTATTCATGCTAGAATTGTATTAACGGAAACATAATACATGTGTGAATATATAGACAAGCAGTATGTCACTAGTATGCCTCTACTTGACTAGCTTGTTAATCAAAGATGGTTATGTTTCCTAACCATGAACAAGGAGTTGTTATTTGATTAACAAGGTCACATCATTAGTTGAATGATCTGATTGACATGACCCATTCCGTTAGCTTAACACTTGATCGTTTATGTTGTTAATGCTTTCTTCATGACCCATACATGTTCCTGTAACTATGAGATTATGCAACTCCGTTTACGGAGGAACACTTTGGGTACTACCAAGCGTCACAACGTAAGCTGGGTGATTATAAAGGAGTACTCAGGTGTCTCCAAAGGTACTTGTTGGGTTGGCGTATTTGAGATTAGGTTTTGTCCTCCGATTATGGGAGAGGTATCTCTAGGCCTTCTCGGTAATACACATCACTTAAGCCTTGCAAGCATTACAACTAATGAGTTAGTTGTGAGATGATGTATTACGGAGCGAGTAAAGAGACTTACGGTAGCGAGATTGAACTAGGTATTGGATCCGACGATCGAATCTCGGGTAAATGTATACCGATGACAAAGGGAACAACGTATGTAGTTATGCGGTTTGACCGATAAAGATCTTAATAGAATATGTAGGAACCAATATGGGCATCTAGGTTCCGCTATTGGTTATTGACCGAGAATGGTTCTAGGTCATGTCTACATAGTTCTCGAACCCGTAAGTCCATTAAACAACGTTTGATGACGATTCATTATGAGTTTATAAGTATTGATGCACGAAGTTTGTTGGTCCGGATGTGATCACGGACATGGCGAGGAGTCTCGAAATGGTCGAGACATAAAGATTGATATATTGGAAGCCTATGTTTGGACTTGGAATGGTTCAGTGAAAGCAGGATATTCCGGAACACGGGTTCGGAACCCCGAAGGGTATATGGGCCTTCATGGGCCTCAAGGGAGAAGGAGAAGGGGCGGCCAAGGTGGGCTGCGCGCCCCTCCCCTTCCAGTCGAATAGGACAAGGAGAGGCGGCGTGTACGCCCCGATCGACTATATCTCCCGATATGTCGAGAGCCGACTTAGAGGCATAACCGCATTGAAAGCAATGTGCAAGTGAGGTAATCTTCACACAACCCATGTAATAATTAAGGGAAAGATACATAGTTGGCTTCGATCGCCACTTCACACGATACATAATTAAACATACATCATTGAGTACACTCAAGGTCCGACTCACGGAACCAAAATGAAAGAAGATACTAGCTGCTAACACGGATCCCGAAGCGTCCCAGCTGAGGCACCACTCTGATCATCTGGAAGCGACACATAATAACGACCACGTTCCTCGTCGAACTCCACTTGAGCTCGGTGGAATCATACACTTTGGTCTCATCGGAACCTGCAAGCTGTGTTGAAAGTATACGTGAGTCACGGGACTCGACAATCTCACACCAGCGAGATCAAGACTATTTAAGCTTTAGGAAGGATATAGTAGTAAAGTGGAGCTGCAGCAAGCGACTAGCATATATGGTGGCTACATACATAAAGAAAGCGAGAAGAGAAGCAAAACACAGTTAAGTGAAACTAGTAGTGATCAATAAGTGATCTGAACTACTTCGTCGGACATAACTCAACACCGTGTTCACTTCCGGGCTCCGCCGAAAAGAGACCATCCGCGTTTACCTGCCTTGATTGATGTGTATTTTATTTGAGGTCAACTTTGGGTTTTCTACAACGGACATTAACAAATTCCCATCTGCCTCATAACGCGAGACACGGCTTTGAAAGATATTACCTGCGGTGTCCCAACAAGCCCATTATAAGCTCTCACGGTCAGCGAAGGATTATTCCTTCTCTGGGAAGACCGATCAATCTCGGAATCCCGGACTACAAGACATTTAGACAGACAATAAAACAAGACCAGCAAAAGCCCGATTGTGCCGACAAATCCCGATAGGAGCTGCACATATCTCGTTCTCGAGGCACATCCGGATGAAGCGATGCGTCACGGCAACCGAAGATGCCCCAAGTTGCCTCGGTGGCACATAAGTGGCTCTAGTTTGGACCAACACTCGAGAGGAGCATTGGCCGGGGGTTTAAAATAAGATGACCCTCGGGCTCATGAAAACCGGGGAAAAAGGCTTAGGTGGCAAATGGTAAAACCAATGTTGGGCCTTCTTTGGGCGAGTCTTATTCAAAGCGAACTGTCAAGGGTCCCATAAATCACCCAACCGTGTAAGAGCATAAAATCAAGGAACATAACACGGTATGGCGGAAACTAGGGTGGCAAGAGTGGAACAAAACACCGGGCATAAGGCCGAGCCTTCCACCCTTTACCAAGTATATAGATGTGTTAAACATAGCAGATATATTTATATATTGTGATATCCCCAACAAGTAAACATGTTCCAATAAGGAACAACATCTCCATGTTCAACAAGGAACAAACTTCAGCTTCTGCAACTAACAGCGCTATAAGAGGGGCTGAAAAAGCGGTAACATAGCCAATCAGCGGTTTGCTAGGAAAGGATGGTTAGAGCTGACATGGCAATATGGGTGGCATGACATAGCAAGTGGTAGGCATCGCAGCATAGGCATAGCAAAAGAAGCGAGCAACTAGCATAGCAAAGATAGAAGTGATTTCGAGGTATGGTCATCTTGCGCAATGTTCTCGAGTTGTCAAAAGCTTGATCCTCGGCGTTCTCAACAGGTTCCTCGTTCACGTACTCGTCTCGGCTCTACCCAAAGCAACAACACAAACAAGGAACCCACGATGAAATCAGCGGTGCAATGCACAATCAACATGATGCAAAACATGACATGAATATGCGGGATGTGATATACCAGCGTATATGCGCTCGGAAGGTAAATGAAAGACTAGGCATCATCTTGGCAAACCAAGCATGCCATCGGAAAGATGAGATGATTTCGTTAGAAATCGATATAGAATCACGGAAGCGGATGCAGGGTTGGACAAGGCGGGCAAAACAAGATTGGTGAGAAAGCCTACATAACAGCATGATGCACAAAACCCATGCGCGTGTGCAAACTACCTCATAGCATGATACAAATAAATATGCCCATGAAAAACAACACATAACCATGATGCAAAAGACATGATCACAAACTTGCCCAAATGCAGAAACTAATGCCACCACTGAGTTGGTGGGATTTTCTACCCAAAACATATATAATATGCTAGGGTTGCGATAGAAATCATCCCAAAGCATCAAGTTAAAACCTGCCTATAAAGGAAGTTGTGAAATTGGCAATTTCAGATTTGAAATGTCGATTTGGACTTGCCTAAAACAGAAAAGAGACAAAGGCTGGAAATGGAAGCGTGGGGTAAAAGAAATAAAACTGCATGTGGGGGAGCTGAGAGAGGTGGGGATGGCCCCCTTGTCATAGAGGCAGGGGTGAAAATGGGTTTTAAAGGGAAGAAAACAGCCTCGGGGATTGAACGGGTCTCCCGTTGGAATCCAGCCCTGCTACCCTTTGGGCTGGGCGGCGGAGCGAGAGGAAAGGCCTCGGGCCTTATCTCTGCTGCTTGAGGAGGCCTTACAGTGAAGCATAAAACAGAAATTAAAAAGGGGGGGCGCTGGGGTTGAACCAGTGCATGCGCAGGTGGCGAGAGGTCAACCAGCTCGGCTGAGGAGTAGGAGGTTCGGTAGGAGCAGGGATGCTGCCTACTTGAACAACCTTTGGGCTGATCTAGAAGCAGAGAGACACCGGCGACTCGGCGAGACACACCGCAACTCTGGCTGACTCACAGGGGCTCCAGCGCCTCGTCTGGGCCCAGGTGCGCCTTGAGGGAGCAACAGGGAACATGGCCAGAGGCAAGCCAGCGGGAATCGTGGCAACCACGCGCGGTGACACTACTCTGAAACTCCAAACCTCGGGCATGCCGGGCACGCCCGGCCGACACGACCACGGGCGGAAACTAGGCTATGGAGACCCTACGGACAGCAGGCGGGGAGGCAGGGAGCAAGTGGGGTATACCTCCTTACCCTAGGACAAGGAATCGGCGACGGAGGCGGGCTGGCGGCAGATCGTGCTCTGAAATCTCGCCGGGAACCTGTCCGAGAAGAAGACGAAGCAGGCGTCGGCGAACTTGGTGCTCCGGGCCCCGTGGTCGGCGTCGTGGGCAGAAGGCAGCGACGAGGAAGGAGATGGACAAGGGCCGCCCGGGTCGTGGTGGCGGAGAAACACGCCAGCGGCGTGGCGCGCTCCCGTCTTCGAGAGCAATGAGCGGCAGCGGCTTAGCGGTTTCCTTACAGGCGGCGGAGGAGAGGAACCCTAAGGTGCGGTTTGCCCTGCGAGAGGGATAAGTAGGGCTAGAGGCGGCAGGCGACTCACGCTCCCGTGCTCGGGGTCCCCATGGCGGCGAGAGGAAGGGAAAAGCGGGTGAAACGCCGCAGTGGCAGCGCTGCCGGGCGGGACCCAGCCGACACGTGGTGAAGCTAAGCGGGGGTAAGGGAGCTCTTGGTCTTGAGCAGGCAGAGGCGAGGCCAGGCGGGCTGGCGCGCTGCTCTGGGGCTCTTGAAATTTGAGGAAGGTGGGCCGGCTCGGAGTGGCCGGGGCCCAGTGGGGAGGTTAGCTGGGCTGCCACTGCTTTGCTGCTCTCTCTTTTCTTTTCCTTTTAAAAATTCAAAAGGAGAGAAAAGAAATCTGAAAAGAAAAGAAAAGAGTTTGAGTGAAGGAAAATATCCCCACACTCTGGAATTCTCCACTATTTAAATAAATTGTAATGGACATTTTAAAGGTAGAAAAATAAGACAAGTTTGAAAATACTTCAAACTTGTGCCATTTAACGACCATAACAACTTCAAATGAGGAGATTTTAGGGCAGAGAGGTTTAGTGCAAAGAGCAAGATTTTCAGGGAGAAGATGAGCATTAATTGAGAGAGAAATATATGGCATTTGAAAAGAAAGAAGTAGAGGAAGGAGGGATGGTAATGCAAGTTGAGAATGAAACATGCAACCACATGACATGTAAAGAGAACAACACAACCACATGATAGGAATGGAATGCAAGATGACAAGAGACACAAATGCAATATGGTAAAGAGCAAAACAAAGAAAAAGCAAAACCCACATAACCAAACAACATGAAGCCAAGCATGACAAAAACCCACAAGACTTGGATGAGGTCAAATTGATATATTGCCCAAAGGGAAGTTTACATCCGGGGTGTTACAGCGCCTTCCCCTTTCCCCTCCCCAATCCTACTCCAACTAGGAGAAGGAGTCCTACTCGGTGGGAGTAGGACTCCTCCTAGTCGCCTCTCCCTTGGGCGGCCACCTTCCCTTGTCTCCTTTATATCTGAGGGCAGGGGCACCCCATGACACACAAGTTGATCTCGTGATGGTTCCTTAGCCGTGTCAGGTGCCCCCTCCACCATATTCCACTTGGTCATATCGTCGCGGAGCTTAAGGCGAAGCCTGCGCCCGTGAAGTCATATCGTCAGCGGGCTTAAGCGAAGCCCTGCGTCGGTGGAGCATCATCATCGTCCTGCGCCGTCGTCTTGTGGAACTCATCCCGGCGCTTTCTTTGGATCGGGCCCGGGATCGTCATCGAGCTGAGCGTGTGCGAACTTCGGATGTGCCGTCGTTCGGTGCTTGGATCGGTCGGATCGTGAAGGCGTCTGACTACATCAACAGCGTTGTTATAACACTTCCGCTTTGGTCTCACAGTGCGTGGGCGGACACTCTTCCCTCTCGTTGCTATGCCATCACCCTGGTCTTGCGTGTTCGTAGGAAATTTTTGAAATTACTCGTTCCCCAACAGTTTTACATCCATTTGCCAAATTTCATAATCATAAAATCGGCAATTGCTAACATGATTCGGACAGACTTAAGCATCGCTTCTGGTGAGAAAGTCTCATCGTAGTCAACCCCTTGAACTTGTCGAAAACCTTTACGCAACAAGTCGAGCTTTGTGAACGAGTTACATTACCATCGGCGTCGATCTTCTTCTTAAAGATACATTTATTTTCAATGGCTTGCCGATCATCGAACAAGTCAACAAAATCCATACTTTGTTCTCATACATGGATCCCATCTCAGATTTCATGGCTTCCAGCCATTTTGCGAATCTGGGCTCACCATCGCTTCTTCATAGTTTGTAGGTTCGCCATGGTCAAGTAACATGACTTCGAGAATAAGATTACCGTACCACTCAGTGCGTATTTTACTCTGGTTGACCTCGAGGTTCAATAGTAACTTGATCTGAAGCTTCATGATCATCATCATTAGTTTCCTCACTAATTGGTGTAGTTGTCCACGGAACCATTTCTTGTGATGAACTACTTTCAATAAGGGAGCGAATCTGATTATCTCATCAAGTTCTACTTTCCTCCCTCACTTCTTTCGAGAGAAACTCCTTCTCTAGAAAGGATCCGAATTAACAACGAAAATCTTGCCTTGGATCTGTGATAGAAGGTGTACCCAACATCTCCTTTGGGTATCCTATGAAGACACATTTTCCGATTTGGGTTCGAGCTTATCTGGTTGAAGTTTCTTTACATAAGCATCGCAGCCCCAAACTTTAAGAAAGCGACAACTTTGGTTTCTTGCCAAACCACAGTTCATAAGGCGTCGTCTCAGCGGTTTTGGCGGTGTCCTATTTAGCGTGAATCGCGGCCGTCTCTAAAGCATAACCCCAAAATGATAGCGGTAAATCGAAATAGACATCATAGATCGCACCATATCTAGTAAAATACGATTCTGACGTTCGGACACACCATTTCTCTGTGGTGTTCGGGTGGCGTGAGTTGTGAAACTATTCCACATTGTTTCAAATGTAAACCAAACTTCGTAACTCAAATATTCTCCTCCACGATCAGATCGTAGAAACTTTATTTTCTTATTCGATGATTTTCCACTTCACTCTGAAATTCTTTGAACTTTTCAAATGTTTCAGATTTGTGTTTCATTAAGTAGATATACCCATATCTGCTCAAATCATCTGTGAAGGTGAGAAAATACGATACCCCGCGTGCCTCAACATTCATTGGACCACAAACATCGGTATGTATGATTTCCAACAAATCAGTTGCTCGCTCCACAGTTCGGAGAAGCGGCGTTTTGGTCATCTTGCCCATGAGGCACGGTTACGCAAGTACCAAGTGATTCATAATCAAGTGATTCGAAGCCCATCGGTATGGAGTTTCTTCATGCGTTTTATACCGATATGACCTAAGCGGCGATTGCCACAAATAAGTTGCACTATCATTATCAACTCTGCATCTTTTGGTTTCAACATTATGAATATGTGTATCACTCTTCGAGATTCAACAAGAATAGACTATTCTTCAAGGGTGCATGACCATAAAGATATTACTCATATAAGTAGAACAACCATTATTCTCTGATTTAAATGAATAACCGTCTCGCATTAAACAAGATCCAGATATAATGTTCATGCTCAGCGCGGCACCAAATAACAATTATTTAGGTCTAAAACTAATCCGAAGGTAGATGTAGAGGTAGCGTGCCGACCGCGATCACATCGACTTTGGAACCATTTCAACAGCGCGCCGTCACCTCGTCCTTAGCCAATCTTACGCAATCCGTAGTTCTGTTTGAGTTGCAAATATTAGCAGCGAACCAGTATCAAATACCAGTACTACTGCGGTATTAGTAAGGTACACATCAATAACATGTATATCACATATACCTTTGATCACCTTGCCATCCTTCTTATCCGCCAAATACTTGGGGCAGTTCCGCTTCGATGTCGGTTTGCTTGCGGTAAAAACACTCGATTTCAGGCTTAGGTCCAGACTTGGGTTTCTTCTCTGAGCAGCAACTTGCTTGCTGTTCTTTTGAAGTTCCTTCTTCTTCCCTTTGCCCTTTTCTTGAAACTAGTGGTCTTGTTGACCATCAACACTTGATGCTCTTTCTTGATTTCTACCTCCATGACTTTTAGCATTACGAAGAGCTCGAGGAATTGTCTTAGTCATCCCTTGCATATTATAGTTCATCACGAAGCTCTTGTAGCTTGGTGGCGATGATTGGAGAATTCATCAATGACACTATCATCCGGAAGATTAACTCCCAGCTGAATTAAGTGATTGTTATACCCGGACATTTTGAGTATGTGCTCCTTGTGAACTATTCTCCTCCATCTTGCAGCTATAGAACTTATTGGAGACTTCATATCTCTCAATCCGGGCATTTGCTTGAAATATTAACTTCAACTCTGGAACATCTCATATGCTCCATGGCGTTCAAAAGCGTCGTTGAAGACCGGTTCTAAGCCGTAAAGCATGGCACACTGAACTATAGAGTAGTCATCAGCTACTGCTTTGCGGGGCGTTCACAACCACGGCTCGGCATCTGCACGAACTGTCACCCAGCGGT
Source organism: Aegilops longissima (assembly GCA_021605205.1). NCBI lineage: Eukaryota > Viridiplantae > Streptophyta > Magnoliopsida > Poales > Poaceae > Aegilops > Aegilops longissima. The sequence goes on along the minus strand of CM038677.1, from coordinate 46,795,185 downwards.
GCTTCGGGGCGTAATTTTTACGTGCAGCAATGAGGATAATCCTCAAATTCGGACCCATCCGTGTAATTACTACCATCATCTTTCAACTTTGCTTTCTCAAGGCGCATTAAAATTCAGCGGAACAACAGCACGAGCCATCTATCTACGATAAACATAGACAAGCAAAATACTATCGGTACTAAGTTCATGATAAATTTAAGTTTAATTAATCATATTAAAAACCTCCCACTTAGACAGACATCTCTCTAGTCATCTAAGTGATTCGTGATCCAAATCAACTAAACCATGTCCGATCATCACGTGAGATGGAGTAGTTTCAATGGTGAACATCACTATGTTGATCATATCTACTATATGATTCACGCTCGACCTTCGGTCTCTGTGTTCGAGGCCATATCTGTTATATGCTAGGCTCGTCAAGTTTAACCTGAGTATTCGGCGTGCATAACTGTTTTGCACCGTTGTATTTGAGCGTAGAGCCTATCACCCGATCATCACGTGGTGTCTCGGCACGAAGAACTTTACATAGCGGTGCATACTCAGGGAGAACACTTCTTGATAATTTTAGTGAGAGATCATCTTATAATGCTACCGTCAATCAAAGCAAGATAAGATGCATAAAGGATAAACATCACATGCAATCAATATAAGTGATATGATATGGTCATCATCATCTTGTGCTTGTGATCTCCATCGCGAAGAACGTCATGATCACCATCGTCACCGGTAGCGACACCTTGATCTCCATCGTAGCATCGTTGTCGTCTAGCCAACTATTGCTTCTCGACTATCGCTACTCCTTAGTGATAAAGTAAAAGCAATTACATGGCGTTGCATTTCATACAATAAGCGACAACCATATGGCTCCTGCCGATTGCCGATAACTTCGGTTACAAAACATGATCATCTCATACAATAAAATATAGCATCACGTCTTGACCATATCACATCACAACATGCCTGCAAAAACAAGTTAGGCGTCTTCTACTTTGTTGTTGCAAGTATTACGTGGCTGCTACGGGCTGAGCAAGAACCGTTCTTACCTCGCATCAAAACCACAGCGATACTTGTCAAATAGACTCGTTTTAACCTTCTCAAGGACGGGCGTAGCCTCGATTCAACTAAAGTGAGAGAGCGGACACCCGCCGGTCACCTTTAAGCAGCGAGTGCTCGGGCGGTGAAACCAGTCTCGCGTAAGCGTCTGGCGTAATGTCGGTCGGGCGCTTCATCTCACAATACCGCTGAACCAAAGTATGACATCTTTGGTAGGTAGTATGACTTATATCGCCCACAACTCACTTGTGTTCTACTCGTGCATATGACATCAGCGCATAAAACCAGGCTCGGATGCCTTTGTTGAGGAGCGTAGTAATTTCAAAAATTTCCTACGATCACGCCAAGACCATGGTGATGGCATAGCAGAGAGGGAGAGTGTCCGTCCGTACCCTCGTGACCCGAAAGCGAAGCGTTATAACAACGCGGTTGATGTAGTCGTGCGTCTTCACGATCCGACCGATCCAAGCACCGAGCGTCGACACCTCCGAGTTCGCACGTTCAGCTCGATGGCGATCCCGGACTCCGATCCGGCAAAGTGTCGGGGATGAGTTCCGTCGACCTGACGGCGTGGTGGCGATGTTGATGTTGGGTAGCGTTCAGAAATTCAAAATTTTCTCGCATCACCAAGATCAATCTATGGAATTCTAGCAACAAGAGGAAGGAGAGTGCATCTACATACCCTTGTAGATCGCTAAGCGGAGCGTTCATGAAGCGGGGTTGAAGGAGTCGTGCTCGTCGTGATCCAAATCACCGGAGATCCTAGTGCGAGCAGACGGCACCTCCGCGTTCAACACACGTACAGCCGGTGGCGTCTCCCATGCCTTGATCCAGCAAGGAGAGAGGAGAGGTTGAGAAGACTCCATCCAACAGCAACACAGCAGGCGTGGTGGTGGTGGAGGCGTGGCAATCTGCGAGGCCGCCCAAGCACCTACGGGAGAGGAGAAGGAGGTGTTGGAGAGGAGAGAGGCGCGAGGGGCTCAGGTGCTGCTGCCCCTTCCCTCCCCTTTATATAGGTGCCAAAGAGGGGGCGCAGCCTGCCCCTCCTCCAAGGGAGGTGCGGCCAGAGGGGGAGGTCCATCCTCCCCAAGGCACCTCGGAGGTGCCTTCCCTCTATGGACTCTTCCTCTCCAAGTATTTCATGCGCATGGGCCTCTTGGGGCTGGTTCCCCTTGGCCCATGCAAGCCTAAGCGCACCACCTAGGGCCCATGTGGCCCCCAGGGCAGGTGGCCCCACCGGTGGGCCCAGGACCCCTCCGGTGGTCGGTACAATCTAAATAACCCGAAACTTGTCCCGATGGCGAAACAGCACTTCCCATATATAAATCTTTACCTCCGGACCATTCCGGAACTCCTCGTGGCGTCAGGGATCTCATCAGGGACTCGAACAACATTCGGTAACCACATACAAGCTTCCTTTATAACCCTAGCGTCGCCAGACCTTAAGTGTGTAGACCCTACGGGTTCGGGAACCATCTTGAGACATGACCGAGGCGTTCTCGGTCAATAACCAACAGCGGGATCTGGATACCCATGTTGGCTCCCACATATTCCACGATGATCTCATCGGATGAACCACGATGTCAAGGACTTTAATCAATCCGTATACAATTCCCTTTGTCTAACGGTATTGTACTTGCGAGATTCGATCGTCGGTATCCGATACCTTGTTCAATCTCGTTACCGGCAAGTCTCTTTACTCGTTCCGTAACACATCATCCGTGATCAACCCCTTGGTCACATTGTGCACATATGATGATGTCCTACGAGTGGGCCCAGAGATACCTCTCCGTTTACGGAGTGACAAATCCATCTCGATTCGTTGCCAACCCAGCAGACACTTCGGAGATACATTAATGCACCTTTATAGTCACCCGATTCGTTGTGGCGTTTGGTACACCAAAGCATTCCTCACGGTATCCGGGGTTGCACAATCTCATGGTCTAAGGAAAAGATACTTGACATTAGAAAAGCTTTGTAAAAGCGAACTACGATCTTTGTGCTATGCTTAGGATTGGGTCTTGTCCATCACATCACTCTCCTAATGATGTGATCCGTTATCAATGACATCCAATGTCCATGGTCAGGAAACCGTAACCATCTATTGATCAGCGAGCTAGTCAACTAGAGGCTTACTAGGGACATAGTGTTGTCTATGTATCCACACATGTATTGCTGTTTCGGTCAATACAATTATAGCATGAATAATAAGCGATTATCATGAACAAGGAAATATAATAATAACTAATTTATTATTGCCTCTAGGGCATATTTCCAACAGTTGATGCTCCACCGGCCTTGGGCTTCGCCTAAGCTCATGACGATATGACTTCTCCGTAGCGAGGCCGCCTAAGCTCATGACGATATGACGAAGTGGAATATCGTGGAAGGGCACCGCTGCAGCTAAGGAAGATCCGTAGATCAACTTGTGTGTCATGGGGTGCCCCTGCCTCCCATATATAAAGGAGCCAAGGGGGTGCGGCCAGCCTAGGGGAGGCGCTGGAGGAGTCCTACTCCCACGAGTGGACTCCCCCCTGTCCTAGTTGGAGTAGGATTGGGGAGGGAAGAGGAAGAAGGCGCCGCCCCTTCTCCTGTCCTATTAGGACTAGAGGGGGGAGGCGCGCAGCCCTGGCGGCCCTTCCTCTTCTCCTTGTGGCCCATGAAGGCCCATATACCCCGGGGTTCCAGTAACCCCGGTGTTAGATAACTTCTGTTTTCCTCGGAACCCTTCGAAATCAAACATAGGCTTCAATATATCAATCTTTATGTCTCGACCATTTGAGACTCCTCGTCATATCCATGATCACATCCGGGACTCGAACAAACTTGGTGCATCAATACTTATAAACTCATAATGAAGCTGTCATCGAAGCGTTAAGCGTGCGGACCCTACGGGTTCGAGAACTATGTAGACATGACCTAGAACCATTCTCGGTCAATAACCAATAAGCGGAACCTGGATGCCCATATTGGTTCCTACATATTCTCTGAAGATCTTTATCGGTCAAACCGCATAACGACATCGTTGTTCCTTTGTCATCGGTATGTTACTTACCGAGATTGATCGTCGGTATCAATACCTAGTTCAATCTAGTTGCAGTGAAATCTCTTTACTCGTTCCGTAATACATCATCTCACAACTAACTCATTAGTTGTAATGCTTACCAAGGCTTAAGTGATGTGTTTTACCGAGAAGGCCTAGAATACCTCTCCGACAATCGGAGTGACAAAACCTAATCTCGAAATCGCCAACCCAACAAGTACCTTTGGAGACACTGTAGTACTCCTTTATAATCACCCGATTCGTTGTGGCGTTTGGTAGTACCAAAGTGTTCCTCCGGTAAGCAGGGTTGCATAATCTCATAGTTATAGGAACATGTATGGGTCATGAAAAAGCATTAACATACTAAGCGATCAAGTGTTAAGCTAACGGAATGGGTCATGTCAATCGATCATTCAACTAATGATGTGACCTTGTTAATCAAATAACAACTCCTTGTTCATGGTTAGGAAACATAACCATCTTTGATTAACAAGCTAGTCAAGTAGAGGCATACTAGTGACATACTGTTTGTCTATATATTCACACATGTATTATGTTTCCGGTTAATACAATTCTAGCATGAATAATAAACATTTATCATGGTATAAGGAAATAAATAATAACTTTATTATTGCCTCTAGGGCATATTTCCTTCATGAGGCATAGGGAATGACTTTAATTTTCTCTCTATCTTCTACAGTGGTTGGGCTTTGAGTCTAACTCAACTTCAGACCTTGTAACACATGCAAGAACCCTTTCTTTGACTAATCCATTTCGAACTTCTTCAAAACTTTATCAAGGTATGTTCTTTGTGAAAGTCCTATTAAGCGTCTTGATCAATCCCTATAGATCTTGATGCCCAATATATAAGCAGCTTCTCTGAGGTCTTTCATTGAAAATTCTTATTAAAATATCCATTAAGGATCGGCAGTACCAATACACTTTGTTAGTACCTTTAGGATCGACACACTAGTAGAAAAGGGCCTATTGACCGGTTGGTGAGGCATTTAGTCGGTTCATGAACAGGGACTAAAGGATCGATACTAATACCTGGCCCTTTAGTCGGTTCAATCGAACCGGGACTGATGGGCCTCCGTGGCTTTGTCTTGTGACCCGAGCGGGAGGGCCTTTGGTCCCGGTTGGTTGCACCAACGGGACTAATAAACATCCGCAGCGTCAGCATTTACGTGGTGAAGTGTGTCGGTGTCAAAACCGGCGGATCTCGGGTAGGGGTCCCGAGCTATGCGTCTAAGGCGGATGGTAGCGAGGAGACAAGGGACGATGTTTTACCCAGGTTAGGGCCCTCTTGATGGAGGTAAAATCCTCGTCCTGCTTGATTAATATTGATGATGTGTGTTACAAGAGTGGATCTACCACGAGATCAAAGAGGCTAAACCCTAGAAGCTAGCCTATGGTATGATTGTTGTTAGTCCTATGGACTAAAGCCATCCGGTTTATATAGACACGGAGAGGGCTAGGGTTACCGAGTCGGTTACAATGGTAGGAGTGAAGGAAATATGCCTAGAGGCAATAATAAAGTTATTATTTCCTTATATCATGATAAATGTTTATTATTCATGCTAGAATTGTATTAACGGAAACATAATACATGTGTGAATACATAGACAAACAGATAGTCACTAGTATGCCTCTACTAGACTAGCTCATTAATCGAAGATGGTTATGTTTCCTAACCATAGACATGTGTTGTCATTTGATTAATGGGATCACATCATTAGGAGAATGATGTGATTGACATGACCCATTCATTAACAGCACTTGATGGATTTAGTATGTTGCTTATGCTATCTTCATGACTTATGCAAGTTCATGCAACTCCCGTTTATACAACTCCGTTTACGCGTCTAGGAATAAGTGTGTGCTACAAGTTGGCATGAATCAAGATTAAGTGATGTCACTCCGATTGTCTCCGAAACATATATAAGTGAGTTGGCATGAATCAAATTAGGATTTGATCACTCCGATTGGATTTGATCGAAATTAATTAACATGAAACACGTGAAGTTGAAAGATTGCATGTTCGATGATTAGAAGGAATTGAATATCGAGAGACATGGCGAGGATCTGAAATGAATCGAACATGACATCTCGAATGGTATATGGATGATATGTTTAGGCCAAGGTCAAGCCCATGAGGCTTTAGGTGGGTGCAAAGGAGTTTTGCGGAGGCCGGGGGCCAAACACCCGGAGACCTGGCGTCGGCCTGGGCGAACGCCGAGGCCCATGGCGTCTGGGCGGGCGCCAGGATTGTGGCGTTTGGTCCTGGAGTCAGTGGGACTCTTGCCTTTCGAGCAAAACCGACTTTGAGGAGGTTTTGCTCCAAGTTCGACCCGGGCTCAACATATAAATAGGGGCAGGGCTAGCACCAAAGACACAACAATTGATCCCTTGGATCTCTTAGCGTGTCACGGTGCCCCTTCCACTATATTCCACCTCGGTCATATCGTCATGCAGAGTTTAAGCGAAGCCTGCGCGATGAAACATCATCATCGTCACTGCGCGCCGTCGTCTTGTGGAACTCATCCCGACACTTTCTTTGGATCGGTCCGGGGATGCGTCATCGAGCTGAGCGTGTGCAGAACTTCCGGAGGTGCCGTCGTTCGGTGCTTGGATCGGTCGGATCGTGAAGGCGTCGACTACATCAACAGCGTTGTTATAACGCTTCCGCTTTCGGTCTACGAGGGTACGTGGACAGACACTCTCCCCTCTCGTTGCTATGCCATCACCATGGTCTTGCGTGTGCGTAGGAAAATTTTGAAATTACTACGTTACCCAACAAGGAGATCTACATATCCGTATCGCCAAGCTTGCCTTCCACGCCAAGGAAAGTCCCATCCGGACACGGGACGAAGTCTTCAATCTTCTATCTTCATAGTCTTGGAGTCCGGCCGATGATGATAGTTCGGCTATCCGGACACCCCCTAGCCGGAACTCCTCGGTAGCCTGAACCAGGCTTCAATGGCGGTGAGTCTTGGTAGCGTTGATTGTCTTCGGCATTGCGGCGGGTTCCTCCTCGAATATTTCATAGAAGGTTTTGAACACAAGAATAGTGTCGTCTCTGCAAAACAAGTTCCACATAACACCGTAGAGAGAATAATTTTTGCGCAGATCTCTTTGGCGTATTCAGCGTGACATCACATCACGGCCAGCCTTTATATGAATCGTTTTTACTGCTCCACCTCAGCGTGTTGGCGGCGGTTTCCACACGCCTTATCAAAGCATAGATCGTGCCCCCCTTATTCAGGATTCTCATCAATCTGAGCGTGGGTAACCCAACCGTGCCGTTAGCACGCCTCCTCTATCAAAAAAGCGAGTCCTAATCGACCACGGGGTGGGCTCTTGGTATTCAACCTCTTTATAATGAGACCAAGGCCCTCTTCTTTTTACACCCTCCATCGAGTTAGCCTCACGCTTGAGTTCCAACACCCAAAGCTTGATTGGCGCCCGGACTTTCGGCGATGTCGGCTCCGACCAACCTGGCCGATGGATGTCTTCCTCCGTCCGCGAGAAGAAGATGTGCTAAAGCTGCGAGGCCTTGGTATCGACCGCGAGATCTCGCATAGGCTACTGCTCGGGGCAGGTCATTCCCACTCTGAGCCCGGCGAGCGTGGTGTTAAGTGTCCCACTTCCTTGAGGTTTAGGCTTCCCGACAGATCCCTTGATGCGGGGCTCATGTTTTATTATGGGCTTGATTTCCATGACTTGAATCCGAGTCCATCCTCCATATCTCGTCATTCATTGTATATATGTGAGGCCTTCCTCCATATACCCCCACTTTGGATTGTGGCTCAAGACCTTCAAGGTGAAGCCAAAGATGATCAAGGGCAGCAAGCGGAGTCTGGAGGGGTCATAGCAGATGTCTTGATGCTCCGTGGCCGAGGCTCTTTTCAAGAAGGAGCTTGGTTGTAGCAGGAGTGGTTTTATATCACCGCTCCCGGGGGCACCAAATGGGCTCGCTCCGCCTTCGCTCAGGTCCACCACAGCGGCTGGCATCATGGGTCAACAAGGGGCTCGGCGGGGGCCGTCCAGGGCGTTCCTGCTGCAGGGCCGTGTTCGAGATCTCCGGGAAGAGGATCAATCTGGTTGCGATGGCGCGGGTTATGGTGATCCGGCGCCTTCAGCCCTACAAGCGTCGCCCCCTCCGCTTTGTGGGAATTCAATCCGGAGGACCACGAGCTCTCCAAAATTTTATGGGCACGGCCTTTCGTGGATATGTATAAACTGTTCTTGGATCACAAGAAAGTGGCCGGACTTGACCGAGGGCCTTGAGACAAAACTGCCATCGCCCGGATACTCAATTAAGTAGTCACCTAACCCGGACAAGCTGTTCATTCATTTATTTCATATATATGCCCTTTAAAGGAGTCGTTTCTTGAACAGGAGTGGATAGCCAAGGCAAAGTTAATAAGGTGTCGGCTCCCTCCCGAGAGACCACGCCGGATCCCATGTTGACCAAGATGTTGAAGGTCGCGCCTTTTGAAGAAAGCGAAGGGGGGCGAGGGAAGCAACCGCCTCTGCGAAGGAGGATATCAAGGAAGGAGGATTAAGAGTCCCACCTTAGGAGAGAAAGGACCGCTTGAAGATCCAGGAGGTCAAGGCCTCAAGAGGGGAAAGAATCTTGGCCGAGAGAGTCCGTGCTGGGAAGTAACCCAGCCGCATTATTTCCCCAAGGATCAGCCCTCGGCGAGCCGTAAGTAAAAAGAAGGGTCTTGTAAATAAGGAACATCCCTTTATTTATTTATGAAGATAACGAAATTGTACCTTGTGATTGGACCTCAGCCCTTCTCGTGAGCTCGTCTTGAGGATCTTCTTCGGAGATGATGGAGAGTAAAGCGCCTCCACCTGTCGCACCCTCATGTGAAGGCGGACTGACCGGAGGTGTCGTCGCGGAGAATTCCCAAGTCTGGCGGGGCGGAAGGTCCGGCGCCAAGTGGTGTCTTGATCGGAGGTGAAGGATCTGCTCAGGCGGCGGCTATCTCGAAGATCACCGTTCTCTAATGGATGCGGTGATTGAAAAATGCATCATGACGGATTACCTGCAAGCCGTCGAAGCTTCTTGGCGGGGTTTGAAATACACAAAAAATAATGTACCTTCGGCAGTTATGCATATAAAATCGCCATGTATAGATAGTAGCCCCTAAGACTCGGTATGTTGTCAAAATTGGCGGCGTGCGAGATCAAATCTCGATTTTAACATATAGCTTCCCCTAAACAGGTGGCGGGCGTCCCGGAGGCCAGCGGACTGATGAATATGCCGAACTAAAGTGGCAACAGACGAGGAGTCTCGAAATGGTCGAGGCGTAAAGATTCATATATTGGATGATATGTTTTAGGCCAAGGGTCAAGCCCATCAGGCTTTAGGTCGGTGCAAAGGAGTTTCTGCGGAGCCGAGGGCCAAGCAGGAGACCTGGCGTCGGCCTGGGCAGACGCCGAGCCCATGGCGTCTGGGCGAGGCGCCAAGAGATTGTGGCGTTTGGTCCTGGAGTCCAGTGGGACTCTTGCCTTTCGGGCAAAACCGACTTTGAGGAGGTTTTGCTCAAGATTCGACCGGGCTCAACATATAAATAGAGGCGGGGGCTAGCACCAAAGACACAACAATTGATCCTTTGGATCTCTTAGCCGTGTCGCGGTGACCCCTTCCACTATATTCCACCTCAATCATATCGTCGCGAGTTTAAGCGAAGCCTGCGCGATGAAACATCATCATCGTCCTGCCTGTCGTCTTGTGGAACTCATCCCGACACTTTGCTGGATCGGGTCGGGGATCGTCATCGAGCTGAGCGTGTGCAGAACTTCGGAGGTGCCGTCGTTCGGTGCTTGGATCGGTCGGATCGTGAAGGCGTCGACTACATCAACAGCGTTGTTATAGCGCTTCCGCTTTCGGTCTCTGAGTGCGTGGACAGACCTCTCCCCTCTCGTTGCTATGCCATCACCATGGTCTTGCGTGTGCGTGGGAAAATTTTGAAATTACTCGTTACCCAGCGGTGGCATCGAGCCTGGTTTTATCGTTGATGTCATATGCAGAGTAGAACACAAGTGAGTTGTGGGCGATACAAGTCATACTACCTACCACATGTCATACTTTGGTTCAGCGGTATTGTGAGATGAAGCGGCCGGACCGACATTACAGCGTGCGCTTCTGCGAGACTGGTTTCACCGCTGTGAGCACTCGTTGCTTAAAGGTGTTGGCGGTGTCTGTCTCTCTCACTTTAGTTGAACCGAGTGTGGCTCGCCGGTCCTTGAGAAGGTTAAAGCGAGTCTATTTGGCGAAATGTCGTTGTGGTTTTGATCGTGGTAAAAGCGGTTCTTGCTCAGCCCGTAGCAGCCACGTAAAACTTGCAACAACAAAGTAGAGGGCGTCTAACTTGTTTTGCAGGGCATGTTGTGATGTGATATGGTCAAGGCGTGATGCTATATTTTATTGTATGAGATGATCATGTTTTGTAACGAGTTATCGACATTGGCGAGAGCCATATGGTTGTCGCTTTATTGTATGAAATGCAAGCGCCATGTAATTGCTTTACTTTATCACTAAGCGGTAGCGATAGTCGTAGAAGCAATAGTTGGCGAGGCGACAACGATGCTCGATGGAGATCAAGGTGTCGCGCGGTGGCGATGGTGATCATGGCGATGCTTGGAGATGGAATCACAAGCACAAGATGATGATGGCCATATCATATCACTTATATTGATTGCATGTGATGTTTATCCTTTATGCATCTTATCTTGCTTTGATTGGCGGTAGCATTGTAAGATGATCTCTCACTAAAATTATCAAGTAGTGTTCTCCACGAGTATGCACGTTGCCAAAGTTAAATGCGTGCGAGACACCCGTGATGATCGGGTGTGATAAGCTCTCGTCCATCTACAGCGGGTGTAAGCCAGTTTTGCACCGCAGAATACTCAGGTTATACTTGGCGAGCCTAGCATATGCAGATATGGCCTCGGAACACGGAGACGAAAGGTCGGCGTGAATCATATAGTAGATATGATCAACATAAGATGTTCACCATTGAAAACTACTCCATCTCACGTGATGATCGGTTATGGTTTAGTTGATTTGGATCACGTGATCACTTAGATGACTAGAGATGTACATCTAAGTGGGAGTTCTTAAATAATATGATTAATTGAACTTAAATTTATCATGAACTTAGTACTGATAGTATTTTGCTTGTCTATGTTTCTTTGTAGATAGATGGCTCGTCTTTGTTGTTCCGTTGAATTTTAATCGTTCCTTGAGAAGCAAAGTTGAAAGATGATGGTAGCAATTACGGACTGGGTCCGTAACTTGAGGATTATCCTCATTGCTGCGGAAGAATTCGTCTGGATGCACGCTAGGTGCAGAACTCTTCTTGATGCTGGCGCGGCGTTAGAGCGTCTGCGAGAGCAAAGCTGATGACTACTCTATAGTTCGATGTGCCATGCTTTCGGCTTAGAACCGGGTCTTCAACGGCGTTTTGAGCGTCATGGAGCATATGAGATGTTCGAGGAGTTGAAGTTGATATTTCAACAGAATGCGGATTGAGAGATATGAAGTCTCAATAAGTTCTATAGCTGCAAGATGGAGAGAATAGTTACGTCGGTGAGCACATACTCAAAATGTGCAGGTATTACAATCACTTGAATCAAGCGGGAGTTAATCTTCCGGATGATTGTGTCATTGACAGAATTCTTCAATCACGCCACCAAGCTACAAAGGCTTCGTGATGAACTATAATATGCAAGGGTTAGTAAAGACTATGCAGAGCTCTTACAATGCTAAAAGCTGCGGAGGTAGAAATCAGAAGGAGCATCAAGTGTTGATGGTCAATAAGACCACTAGTTTCAAGAAGAAAGGCAAAGGGAAGAAGAAGGGAACTTCAAGAAGAACAGCAAACAAGTTCTGATCGGGAGAAAAACCCAAGTCTAGACCTAAACACAAGCTGAGTGCTTCTCTTAAGCAGGTAGTCCTTTGGAAGCGGAACTGCCCCAAGTATTTGGCGGATAAGAAGGATGGCAAGGTGAACAAAGGTATATGTGATATACATGTTATTGATGTGTACCTTACTAGAGCTCATGATAGTACACAGGTATTTGATCTGGTTACATTGCTAATATTTGCAACTCGAAGCAGGGACTACGGATTAAGCGAACAACGGCAAAGGGCGAGGTGGCGATCGCGTGGGAAGCGGTTCCAAAGTCGATGTGATCGCGATCGACACGCTACCTCTACATCTACCTTGGGATTAGTTTTAGACCTGAATAATTGTTATTTGGTGCCAGCGTTGAGCATGAACATTATATCTGGATCTTGTTTGATGCGAGGCGGTTATTCATTAAATCAGAGAATAATGGTTGTTCTATTTATATGAATAATATCTTTTATGGTCATGCACCCTTGAAGAGTGGTCTATTTTAATGAATCTCGATAGTAGTGATACACATATTCATAATGTTGAAACCAAAAGATCAGAGTTGATAATGATAGTGCAACTTATTTGTGGCACTTGCCGTTTAGGTCATATCGGTATAAAGCGCATGAAGAAACTCCATCTTGATGGACTTTTGGAGTCACTTGATTATGAATCACTTGGCACTTGCGAACCGTGCCTCATGGGCAAGATGACTAAAACCCGTTCTCGGTACTATGGAGAGAGCAACAAATTTGTTGGAAATCATACATACAGATGTATGTGGTCCGATGAATGTTGAAGCTCGTGGCGGATATCGTTATTTTCTCACCTTCATAGATGATTTAAGCAGATATGGGTATATCTACTTAATGAAACATAAATCGAAACATTTGAAAAGTTCAAAAGAATTTCAGAGTGAAGTTGAAAATCATCGTAATAAGAAAATAAAGTTTCTGATCTGATCGTGGAGCGAATATTTGAGTTCTGAGTTTGGTCTACATTTGAAACAATGCGGAATAGTTTAGCAACTCCATACGGAACACCACAGCGCAATGGTGTTTCGAGCGTCGTGTCGCACTTTACTAGATATGGTGCGATCTATGATGTCTCTTACAGATTTACCGCTATCATTTTGGGGATATGCTCTTGAGGCGGCGCATTCACGTTAAATAGGACACCGTCAAAATCCGTTGAGGCGGCGCCTTATGAACTATGGTTTAGCAAGAAACCAAAGTTGTCGTTTCTGAAAGTTTGGGGTTGCGATGCTTATGTGAAGAAACTTCAACTGATAAGCTTGAACCCAAATCGGAAAATGTGTCTTCATAGGATACCCAAAGGAGACAATTGGGTATACCTTCTATCACAGATCCGAAGGCAAAACATTCGTTGCTAAAATGGATCCTTTCTAGAAGGAGTTTCTCTCGAAAGAAGTGAGTGGGAGGAAAGTGGAACTTGATGAGGTAATAGTACCAGCTCCCTTATTGGAAAGTAGTTAATCACGAAATCAGTTTACGTAACACCTACACCGATTAGTGAGGAAGATAATGATGAAGATCATGAAACTTGAGATCAAGTTGTCCTTGAACCGTAGATCAACGAATAAAATCCGCGCAGTGATGCGGTAATCCTATTACGGAAGTCATGCTACTAGATCATGGTGAACCTACGAACTATGAAGAAGCGATGGTGAGCCCAGATTCCATAAAATGGCTTGAAGCCATGAAATCGAGATGGGATCCATGTATGAGAACAAAGTATGGACTTTGGTAGACTTGCCCGATGATCGGCAAGCTATTGAGAATAAATGGATCTTTAAGAAGAAGGTGGCTGATGGTAATGTAGCATCTACAAAGCTCGACTTGTTGCAAAAGGTTTCGACAAGTTCAAGGGGTTGACTACGATGAGACTTTCTCACCCGTGGCGATGCTTAAGTCCGTCCGAATCATGTTAGCAATTGCCGCATTTATGATTATGAAATTTGGCAAATGGATGTAAAAACTGCATTCTTGAATGGATTTCTAGAAGAAGAGTTGTATATGATGCAACGAGAAGGTTTTGTTGATCAAAGGGTGCTAACAAAGTGTGCAAGCTCAACGATCAATTTATGGTGCAGGTGCAAGCCTCTCGGAGTTGGAATAAGCGCTTTGATAGTGTGATCAAAGCATATGGTTTTATCTGAGACTTTTGGAGAAGCTTTGTATTTACAAGAAAGTGAGTGGGAGCTCTGTAGCATTTCGATATTATATGTGGGCGACATATTGTTGATTGGAAATGATATAGAATTTCTGGATAGCATAAAGGATACTTGAATAAAAGTTTTTCAATGAAAGACCTCGGTGAAGCTGCTTACATATTGGGCATCAAGATCTATAGAGATAGATCAAGGCGCTTAATAGGACTTTCACAAAGCACATACCTTGATAAAGTTTTGAAGAAGTTCAAAATGGATCAGGCAAAGAAAGGTTTTTACCTGTGTACAAGGTGTAAGATTGAGTCGGACTCAATGCCCGACCACAATGAGAAGATAGAGAAAATGAAAAATGTTCCTATGCTTCAGCCATAGGCTCTATCATGTATGCAATCTGTGTACCGGACTGGCGTATGCTTAGCTGTAAGCTTGGCAGGAAAGGTACCAAAGTAATCGAGTGGATCACTGGACAGCGGTCAAGAACATCTGAAATACACGAAAAGGACTAAGGATATGTTTCTCGTATATGGAGGTGACAAAGAGCTAGTCGTAAATGGTTACGTCGATGCAAGCTTTGACACTGATCCGGACGATTCTAAATGCATAAACCGGATCGTATTTTTATTAAGCGGTGGAGCTGTCGGTTGGTGCAGTTCTAAACAAAGCGTCGTGGCGGGATCTACATGTGAGCGGAGTACATAGCTGCTTGAGGCAGCAAATGAAGGAGTCTGGATGAAAGAGTTCATTTCGATCTAGGTGTCATACCTAGTGCATCGGGACCAATGAAAATCTTCTGTGACAATCTTGGTGCAATTGCCTTGGCAAAGGAATCCAGATTTCACAAGAGGACCAAGCATATCAAAAGGCGCTTCAATTCCATTGGGACCAAGTCAAGTGGGAGACATAGAGATTTGCAAAATACATACGGATCTGAATTTTGCAGACCCGTTGACTAAGCCTCTTCCACGAGCAAAACATGATCAGCACCAAGACTCCATGGGTGTTAGAATCATTCTTGTGTAATCTAGATTATTGACTCTAGTGCAAGTGGGAGGCTGAAGGAAATATGCCTAGAGGCAATAATAAAGTTATTATTTCCTTATATCATGATAAATGTTTATTATTCATGCTAGAATTGTATTAACGGAAACATAATACATGTGTGAATACATAGACAAGCAGATAGTCACTAGTATGCCTCTACTAGACTAGCTCATTAATCGAAGATGGTTATGTTTCCTAACCATAGACATGTGTTGTCATTTGATTAATGGGATCACATCATTAGGAGAATGATGTGATTGACATGACCCATTTCATTAGCTTAGCACTTGATGCGTTTAGTATGTTGCTTATGCTATCTTCATGACTTATACAAAGTTCCTGCAACTATGAGATTATGCAACTCCGTTTACGGAGGAACACTTTGTGTGCTACCAAAGCGTCTGGCGTAGCTGGGTGATTATAAAGGTACTCTACAAGTGTCTCGAAAGTATATGTTGAGTTGGCATGAATCAAGATTAGGATTTGTCACTCCGATTGTGGAGAGGTATCTCTAGGCCTTCTCGGTAATACACATCACATAAGCCTTGCAAGCATTGCAACTAATGAGTTAGTTGTGAGATGATGTATTCGGAGCGAGTAAAGAGACTTTCGGTAATGAGATTAAACTAGGTATTGGATACCGGCGATCGAATCTCGGAAAGTAACATACCGATGACAAAGGAACAACGTATGTCGTTATGCGGTTTGACCGATAAAGATCTTAAGTAGAATATGTAGGAACCAATATGGGCATCCAGGTTCCGCTATTGGTTATTGACGAGAATAGTTCTAGGTCATGTCTACATAGTTCTCGAACCGTAGGGTCCATGCGCTTAAAGGTTTCGATGTGAGTTATATTATGAGTTTGCATGTTTTGATGTACGAAGGAGTTGAGTCCGGATGAGATCGGGGACATGGCGAGGAGTCTCGAAATGGTCGAGACGTAAAGATTCATATATTGGATGATATGTTTAGGCCAAGGGTCAAGCCCATGAGGCTTTAGGTCGGTCAAAAGGAGTTTCGCGGAGGCGGAAGGGCCAAACAGCCGGAGACCTGGCGTCGGCCTGGGCAGACTGCCGAGGAGCCCATGGCGTCTGGGCGGGCGCCAAGGATTGTGGCGTTTGGTCCTGGAGTCGAGTGGGACTCTTGCCTTTGAGCAAAACCGACTTTGAGGAGGTTTTGCTCCAAGTTCGACCGGGGCTCAACATATAAATAGAGGGCAGGGCTAGCACAAAGACACAACAATTGATCCTTGGATCTCTTAGCCATGTCACGGTGCCCCTTCCACTATATTCCACCTCGGTCATATCATCATGAGTTTAAGCGAAGCCTGCGCGATGAAACATCATCATCGTCACTGCGCCGTCGTCTTGTGGAACTCATCCCGACACTTTCTTGGATCGGTCAGGGATCGTCATCGAGCTGAGCGTGTGCAGAACTTCGGAGGTGCCGTCGTTCGGTGCTTGGATCGGTCGGATCGTGAAGGCGTCGACTACATCAACCGCGTTGTTATAGCGCTTCGCTTCGGTCTCGAGAGTGCGTGGACGGACCTCTCCCCTCTCGTTGCTATGCCATCACCATGGTCTTGCGTGTGCGTAGGAAAATTTTGAAATTACTCGTTACCCAACAAGGAGATCTACATATCCGCATCATAAAGCTTGCCTTCCGCCAAGGAAAGTCCCATCCGGACACGGGGCCGAAGTCTTCAATCTTCTATCTTCATAGTCTTGGAGTCGGCCGATGATGATAGTTAAGCTATCCGGACACCCCTAACCGGAACTCCTCGGTAGCCCTGAACCAGGCTTCAATGACGGTGAGTGCGGCGCGTTGATTGTCTTCGGCATTGCGGCGGGTTCCTCCTCGAATATTTCATAGAAGGTTTTGAACACAAGAATAGTGTCAGTCTCGCAAAACAAGTTCCACATAACACCGTAGAGAGAATAATTTTTGCATAGATCTCTTGGCGTATTCAGCGTGACATCACATCACGGCCAGGCCTTTATATGAATCGTTTTTCTGCTCCACCTCAGCGTGTTGGCGGCGGTTTCCACAGCACGCCTTATCAAAGCATAGATCGTGCCCCCCTTATTCCGGGATTCTCATCAATACGAGCGTGGGTAACCCAACCGTGCCGTTAGCACGCCTCCTCTATCAAAAGCGAGTCCTAATCGACCGCAGGGTGGGCTCTTGGTATTCAACCTCTTTATAATGAGACCAAGGCCCTCTTCTTTTACACCCTCCATCGAGTTAGCCTCACGCTTGAGTTCCAACACCCAAAGCTTCAGATTCAGGCGCCGGACTTTCGGCGATGTCGGCTCCGACCAACACGGCCGATGGATGTCTTCCTCCATCCAGAAGAAGATGTGCTAAAGCTGCGAGGCGCTTGGTGTCGACCGGCGAGATCTCGCATAGGCTACCTTCTCCGGGGCAGGTCATTCCCTCTCTGAGCCAGCGAGCGTGGTGTTCGTGTCCCACTTCCTTGAGGTTTAGGCTTCCAAGCAGATCCCTTGATGCGGGGGCTCATGTTTTATTATGGGCTTGATTTCCATGACTTGAATCCGAGTCCATCCTCCATATCTAGTCATTCATTGTCGTATGTGAGGCCTTCCTCCATATTACCCCCACTTTGGATTGTGGCTCAAGACCTTCAAGGTGAAGCCAAAAGATGATCAAGGGCAGCAAGCGGAGTCTTGGAGGGCGGTCATAGCGAATGTCTGATGCTCCGTGGCGAGGGCTCTTTTCAAGAGGAGCTTGGTTGTAGCAGGGAGTGGTTTTATATCACCGCTCGGGGGCACCAAATGGGCTCGCGCTCCCTGCCTTCGCTCGGGTCCACCACAGCGGCTGGCATCATGGGTCAACAAGGGGCTCGTTGGGGGCCGTCAGGGCGTTCCCCTGCTGCAGAGCCGTGTCGAGATCTCCGGAAGAGGATCAATCTGGTTGCGATGGCGCGAGGTTATGGTGATCCGGCGCCTTCAGCCCTGCAAGCGTCGCCCCCTCCGCTTTGTGGAATTCAATCCGGAGGGACCACGAGCTCTCAAAATTTTATGAGCACGGCCCGTGGATATGTATAAACTGTTCTTGGATCACAAGAAAGTGACCGGACTTGACCGAGGGCGAGACAAAACTGCCATCGCCCGGATACTCAATTAAGTTGTCACGTAACGGACAAGCTGTTCATTCATTTATTTCATATATATATGCCCTTTAAAGGTCGTTTCTTGAACAGGAGTGGATAGCCAAGGCAAAGTTAATAAGGTGTCCGGCTCCCTCCCGGAGACCACGCGGATCCCATGTTGACCAAGATGTTGAAGGTCGCGCCTTTTGAAGAAAGCGAAGGGGGAAGCGGGGAAGCAACCGCCTCTGCGAAGGAGGATATCAAGGAAGGAGGATTAAGAGTCCCACCTTCGAGGAGAAGAGACAGCTTGGAAGATCCGGTCAAGGCCTCAAAGAGGAAGGAATCTTGGCCAGAGAGTCGTGCGCTGAGGAAGTAACCCAGCGCATTATTTCCCCAAGGGATCAGCCCTCAATGAGCCGTAAGTAAAAGAAGGGTCTTGTAAATAAGGAACATCCCTTTATTTATTTATGAAGATAACGAAATTGTACCTTGTAGTTCGGACCTCAGCCCTTCTCGTGAGCTTCGTCTTGAGGATCTTCTTAGGAGATGATGGAGAGTGAAACGCCTCCACCTGTCGCACCCTCATGTGAAGCAGGACGACCGGAGGTGTCGTGCGGAGGAGATTCCCCAAATCTGGCGGGGCGGAAGGTCCGGCGCCAAGTGGTGTCTTGATCGGAGGAGCTGAAGGATCTGCTCGAGGCGGCTATCTCGAAGATCACCGTTCTCTAATGGAGTGCAGTGATTGAAAAAATTGCATCCATGAAGGCGGATTACTGCAAGCCGTCGAAGCTTCTTGTGGGTTTGAAATACACAAAAATAATGTACCTTCAGCAGTTATGCATATAAAATCGCCATGTATAGATAGTAGCCCCTAAGACTCGGTATGTTGTCAAAATTGACTGCGTGCGAGATCAAGTCTCAGTTTTAACATATAGCCGCCCCTAAACAGGTGGCGGGCGTCCGAGCCAGCCGGACTGATGAATATGCCGAACTAAAGTGGCAACTTGGCGAGGTGGATCACGGACATCGCTGGTCAATAAGCGGTTTGACGAGTCACGGGTGTCGACTTCTGTCACGGACACTGGTAAGGAGCTTGGCGCCCATGTCTTACTAATCATATGCTTAATGCAGATGGTGCCGCTGCCGTGGAAGAGCTGCGGGAAGAACTACGCCAATGAAAGAGCAAGCGAGAATGAGTAATCGGCGCTTTAAAGGCAGCGAAGAGCTAGAAGCTGAGCAGGGCTGCTCCTTTGCGAAGCAAAGAGGAGATGGCCGATATGGCCAAAAAGTTGAGAATACTACCGATCGCTGCGAGGTTCTTGAAAAAAACGTCAAGTGGAACAAGAGGGCCTAAAAAGGCCGCCGCCCGAATCAAGAATGCCGGTCGGCTTTGAGAGCTGCCAAGGAGGAGCTGAGTCGGTTTGGGGCAATTCGGTGGAAAACCGTTTCAGCTGCGGAGAAATATATGGATCAAAGTATGCTCAGTTAGATAAGTTGTGGAGTTAGGAGGATGCTTATCTAGACTTGGCAGCGGCCTTGTGGGCCAGTTGAGCACTTCCGGGGCGGAAAAGGGCCCTGAAGGAAAAACTATATTAGTGCATAATTCCATAGTCGGGCGTCCTCTGCGGCTGACGATCAGTTGGCCTAATGGGCGAGCTGAATCGATTGTCCGGATTGCCATGAAGCATGTCTTGACTCACTTGTGGCGGGCGGACCCCGGCCGAAGAGCTATTTTGGTTTAGTGCAGCGATTTCTTAGTGCGGTGCAGCGTGTCGGCGCAATGAAGCGATCGGCGTGTATTGAGGGGCGGGATGGCTCTTGCCCGTGTCAAGACATAGTGGGCAGAGATGAAGGCCAGCAGCGTTGCATCCCAAGATTGGACGAAGCCAGTACACGCGAGCACTGCTTTGAAGAAGTCTGCCGGCGCTCGTTTGATAGAGAGGCGATGCTCGAAGGATGTTATGTTTAAATGACATGTATGATTTGTGAAAATAATGTCTCAATGTAATATAAGAGCTTTTATACTTGTGCTTTCAAGTAGCAAACTACTCCTGTGCGACCGTTTATGTATATGTATATATAACATGAAGATGGCAGTCCTTGGCTTCGAGGCCCAGGCACATAGTGCGAGGTGTTTACAAAAGCGCCTTTTCACATAATCCAATGTCTTGGTCTGTTAAGGAGGTGATGGCGTAGCAAACCAGGCAACGGACTATAATGCTTTATCACTTTCACTTAGCCATAGGAGTTCGAGGTGGGGCTACTATATAGCCCCAGAAACCGCACTCTCCCGGTCGGACTGCGTATGTGCTGACCGAAAACCGGTCCTTCGTTAATCGGAGGAATCCTAAAATTCCTGTGAGTCATCAGTGGTTGACGGTCTCTCGCTATATCATGACGAGTCAGTTTTGGCTTTCTCTCTTTGAGGTGCTCGCCCGGCGAACCGAGGCACAATCGCGATAGTTCTCCTGAGTGCCGCTTTAGCAGTGAAAGCGGAACATAAGGCAGCAAAACACGAGGCGGGCAGCCCAACATTTGACCAGAGACATGATTGGAGCTGATGCATATAAGGCCTAACTTCGAGGCGCGAATACTCCCTAAGGTATTCGGTCTTTTATGAAAATGGGCAAAATAATGCCCTAAGCCCCTTGTGTCAGTGCAGCATAAAAATTCTGGCGCGGCCAATGCCAAAACACCAGCCTCCTCGGTTATATTAAGGAACGGGGAATGTATATCAACAAGAGGCAGTGAAAAAAAGGTTTACGCGAGGTCTTAATCGAAAAGAATCCTTACAGCGGGTCCTGCTTTGCGTACGTACTGTGTCTCCGTTGTGCCGTATCACTGGGCGGGTGTAGCGTTGTTCATCTGTAAAGAGAGAACTTAGTTTGAAAGAAAAAGGATCGTCGAAAGATGTACTTAATATTAAATGAGCAGTGCGGTTGAAGAATAAAATTGAGCTCTATTGTCTCTTGTTATACATGCATGTAGCCCCTCATATGGGGTATGCGCTAGTAAGCGCGGACTTGTCTAGCCGTGTCAGGGGTTTGAATGACCAATTTCAGGTTCTTTTCCTAGTGGAGCGGATAGGCTGTGGAGCTGTTGATGCAGTCTCCCTTCTTCGTGCTCGAGTAACATAATACTTCCTTTTAACGAGATGATGCCGCGTGGACGGGCATTTTAAGTGTTAGAGATGCATAATGCGGTATTGCATTAAAGCGGTAGCTTTGCGTCCCAATAGTGCTTGATGGCTACTTTTAAGCGGGGCGACATGGAAGAGTAACCTTCGCGACGGAAGTTGTCGGATGAACCAAACACAACTTCTAGCAGTATGGAGCCCGTGCAAAGGCGTATGGGCTGGCATACTCCTTTAAAGGAGGTGTTGCTACTGGCGAATTTTGGTTGGGTTTATCCCCATCCTGCGGATTGTGTCTGATATATCGGGTTTATGTCCTGCTGCCATCCATGAGGACATGTGTAAATTGGAATCCGTCGATTATAGGATCCAATATCAAGGCAGTCCATCCTGCGTTCGGATATTATCGGAATAGTCACGATGGTCGAAGGTGATTGGTTTTGACAACCGGTGTGCGGCGCGCCTTTTAGAAGCGCCGCTTTGTTCCTTTTGATCACGTGAAGTGAGTTTACTGTTTTGATCTCCTGTGGGAAAGTTTTTTGTTTTCGAGGCTACCTTGTGGTGCTTTTGGGTTTGTCCCTTTCACTTGGTGTGAGAGCCTTGTGTTCGGCGTTAAGTCGGTCGGACTGCTTGAAGACCCAACAATCTCTGTGGGTATGGTTTGCGAGCTTCCGGAGGTACCATGTATTTGACACAGTCTATCGAGAATCTTGTTTAGGTTGGATAGCTAAATCACTTATTATCCTTTAGGGGCAGTGTTTTGTTGTTGATCGAGAGCTTTTGAATTGGCGTTGATCGCTGTACTATTTGGGCCATTTCCTTATTCGGCGCTGATCTTTTCTGCGTCGTGATTTCATTCCATCTCTGATTTCGGATGCACTCGGGTCGCTGGTGCTGCATCTAGCCAGCCAGCTGTCCTCTCTAGCATAAGCGGGTCATGAGGCTTGTTAATGCGGCCATTGTTCTTGGCTTTTCTTGGCGAGGTGTCTGGCGAGCCATTCGTCTCGGACGTTGTGTTTGAAAGCTGCTAAGGCTTGGCGTCCGGACGATCGACTATTTGGTTCTTTTAGTAAGGAACCTGTTCCGAATTTCGGGCTGACTCTCCGGGCTGTTGAGTTATGTGACTTAGATAAATGCGCATCAGGAGGGGACATAAGTCCCCTGAAAATTTGCCGAAATGCATCCTCGAGCTCTCCCAGCTTCAATGGTATTTTGGGGAGGCTTTTAAGCCAATGCCGAGCTGGCCCTTTGAGTTTAAGGGTAAGTATTTTATGGCGTGGAGATCGTCTCCTCTAGCCATGTGTATGTGGAGGATGTAATCCTCGATCCGAGACTCGAGTGCTGTTGTTCCGTCATATGCCTCTATGTTTACGGGTTTGAATCCGCTGGAAATTCATGATCCGGCACCTCATCGGTAAAACATAGGGGTGTCTGGCGCCCTATATTTGGGTGTGCGTGATCTTTGGAATTTTGGCGTATTGCATTGCTTTGTGAGCACTGCTTTCTTGGCCCATAGATGGACCTAACTGGGCCATCCTTTTATGTGAATCCTTATGCGGATCGCATATTGGCTTGTGTCTGGCGCCATTCACGCTCTCTTTTGCCGTGGGGTCGTCCATCCGACCGGGTGGCCTTCTTACTTTTTAATTGTGGGGCTCTAAGGCCTCCTCATGAATCGAGCGGTAGCTTTCTTTTGGGTAGCTCTTTGTTGGCGGCCCATCGCCCGTACTTATCTCTTGATCTTGAAGACTTTGCTCCATCGATCTGAGTGCATCTTCCGCTGTTTTGAGCTTCCGCTTCCTTTTTCGAGGCTCTGTAGCGATGGCGGCGAGCCTTTATGGAAGTCATTTGCTCCAATAGTTTGTCCGTGTGAGATCGTCGGACTGTTGTCTTCTTGGGGACAGATTGTTTATCAAAGCTGTCTTGTTGAACGATTGCTCGATAGCTTGTTCGTTGTCCACGGTTAGCCTGCTCTATGGCTGGGTCTTTGTTGGCGGGACTTTGTTGGCGTTTACGTTACCGTTTGGCTGCTTTTGAGGATTTATCCTTACGTGGCGTCCGTTGCTCCTCGTCTTCATTTCCTTTAGGTGTATCCACCATGTATACATCACAGGGATGAGGTTGTCCAGCATCCTATAGGCGGCTGGTTCATTGTTGTCTCCTACATACGTCGTCCATACCGTCGATGTCTTGAATCAATCGAGCACGTCGTGTAGGCTATCGGCGATGGCTACTGAAGTGGGTGGTGGGTCGCGTTGAATTTCTTCGTCGTCCGTATCCCAACCTTCGACCATGGTCGGCCAGGGCTCTCGGATAAAGAGAGAATTTACTGAATTCAGGATGTCGCCAAAGGCAAGTGCTGAAAGATGTCCATGACCGCGAACTCCATGACCGGCGTAATCGGATCCGATTGGCGGTATGGAGGTTGAGTCGGAGAAAGTCGGCACCACAGGTCGAGGTCTTCGCAAAGGACAGGGATGGAGTTGGCTCGATCGCCGTAGAGGTGTAGCCCCGGCGGTGTCAACCACTCGTCCACGATCGGGAATCCGGCTCGGATTAAGGTCGGGGCGGATCTTGGTGCGGCCTCGAGGGCCTTTATTCGGCTGCGAGTTAGATCATGCCCATCGAGGCGGTCGCGGCACGCTTGGCTGCGGCTCGAATCCGTCGAAGATCAAGTCTCCGCGAATATCGGCCGTATAGTTCAAACTTCCAAATCTGACACGATGGCGGGCGTAGCTTCGATCTGCTCGGATGGCCAGCGAATTGGCCGCGATGCAAAGCCGCCCGAACACGAAGATCTGTCCGGGAGAAAAGTCTCACCTGGACGCGTCGTCGTTGATGATCGAAGGAGCCATCAGACCTATCGGTGATGACCGCGGAGGAACTCTCAATGAAAGCACCAATGTCGATGTCAAAACCGGCGGATCTCGGAGTAGGGGTCCCGAACTGTGCGTCTAAGCGGATGGTAACGAGGAGACAAAGGGACACAATGTTTTACCAGTTGGGCCCTCTTGATGGAGGTAAAACCCTACGTCTGCTTGATTAATATTGATGATGTGTGTTACAAGAGTGGATCTACCACGAGATCAAAGAGGCTAAACCCTAGAAGCTAGCCTATGGTATGATTGTTGTTAGTCCTATGGACTAAAGCCATCTGGTTTATATAGACACGGAGAGGGCTAGGGTTACAGTCGGTTACAATGGTAGGAGCTCTACATATCCGTATCGTAAGCTTGCCTTCCGCCAAGAGAAAGTCCCATCCGGACACGGGCGAAGTCTTCAATCTTCTATCTTCATAGTCTTGGAGTCCGGCCGATGATGATAGTTCGACTATCCGGACACCCCTAGTCGGAACTCCCTCATTGGGTTTTTTTGAAAGCAGGGGGGGTTGGGGGTTTTGGGGGTTAATTTAGGTGCTTCATATATTGTGTTAGCTAGCTAATTAATAGAGAAGTGTCCTCTCTTTTATCATGGCAGTGGATGCTCGTACTATACATACATATAGAGAGGACTTGCTAGACACACTAGCTAGCTAGTAAGCAAGCGAAGGAAGCAGAAGATGCGTCATGAACATATATGCATAGAGAGAAGTGATATCGACCACCTCTCCTTCTCAGAGAGATTGGTCGAACAACAAGTTCTCGTATATCTATTAAACACTACCGGCTACATATATACAATAATTATCTTTTACAAAATAATCTCCTAACATACAGACGCGTGGTCCACATAGTATTCTCCATCTTCAGCGATCACGTGGTCAAGAAAGAATGCCGCCAATTCCTCTTGAATTGCTCATGAGCGATCTGGTGCTAGTAGTTCATCCGCATCGAAACATCTAATTTTAAGAAGGGGTCAATACATATATATATATGAATGAATGAAACTCAACACAAATGATGGTAATAAAATAAAATTGTCAATATTGTTATTTACGCACTTCATATTGTTTGTCGAGTAGCCCGCTCACAGGTGGTGTGGCGGATGGACTATAAATGTAGTATCCACGAAATCATTCCCTTGTTCCTGCCACAACCACTTTACAAGAAATAGAGGTCAATCAAACTGATAATTAGCAAGCATGTTAAATGGTATTGATGAAACTAGCGCTTGAATCACTAGGAGATCGTGGAATATGCTACTATAGTACTTACTTTCGGTGTCTAAATTGCAGCTTCTTGGCAGTCCGGAGCTTTTTGGTGAATTTTCTCCAAACCCTGCCATACAAAAACAATTACTTGATATCAGAAATGAACAAAGTTGCTGATATGGTGGATAATGATCGATTTAACTTACTTCTCGAGCATTTCAGGTCATGTCCGCATACTCCTTGCGATCTTTTGTTTGGAGTCTAAGATAGTTACTACTCCATGCTCAAGCTTAATATCTAGGAGAATATAGTGGTACCTGCTTGCATGCATAACTCATCAATATTACATTACTATAACCTGGACTAATAAGGAAACCGAATATGCCACAAGGCAGTAACACTCACTTGAAGTTGTAAGGAAAGAGTATTATATCCTTGTGTTCATTTATTACCAACGATTGTAGCAAGTTGGCCTCGGTATTTTCGGCATGAAATTCAACCTCGATTGCATCTATGAGATATGTGTTAATGAACCCAATATCACCCACTTGTCTTTTCTTCAATTGGCGATCTTCAATCTGCATAATATAGTGAGGATAATTATAAATACATGCAATGAAAGAGCTGAGTTATATAGAGAGACTTAATGACAGAAGTAGTACTACTTACAGACAGTAGCAGGTGATCGTTGCTTTATCGAGGGCCAATTAATTGAAAAACTGATAGAACTCCTCAAATGGAATAGGCAACAGTTCAATTCCAACGAGGTCATGCTCCTTTTTAACTCTCACATACAAAGTACTCCTCCCCTCAAACTCTATGCAGGTTTTCATGTACCAATCATGCAATCTTCGCATCATCGTTGATAGATATCTTTCATCTTTGACGAGAGGCTTCCCGTACTCGTATCTTTGTATCTACACCTCCAAGAAACCATAATGTACATCGTCGGGCAGGTAATCTTCAGGATTGCCATAACGGGCACCATCCTCGGATCGGCGATGTCGCTAGCAGACACCTTGGCGGGGCACGATTGCTTCGCTTGTTAGCGAGCTAGGCAATTTGTTTCCCAGCTCGTCGTTCTTTCATTCTTTGATCACTTTTAGTACTTCCAGCGTCTCGCTTGGCAAATGCCTTTCAATAATCGCTCATGGTTGCCTTTGGCGGAGACTTGGGTGGTTTTGTCGGGGCAGCGAGTGCGCTTCGCTTTCATCGGATCTACCTTCTCCTCCGGTGGATGTCTCTTTGCTTTCAACCCTTCAAACCAGTCATCCACTCCGGTCTGTGTGATCTTCGCATTTTCCTCCTCGGTCCTCTCGTATGGTAACTTCTCTGGATTCTTGAGAGAAGGACCGAATCTGTATCTCCTCCGCCTTTGGCTGTACTGCTAGGCGCCCGGCGGAGCGAGCCAGGCGGATGTCTTCTTTCCTTGCTTACGAGGCGGAGGAAAAGGACTACGGCCTTGGCTGGGCGGCGGCGGTCTCTTCGCCCTTGGCGGCGGCGGAGAAGGAGGCTGGCTGCTCGGGCGCGCCGGTGCGAGCGGAGAAGGAGGCGGAGTGCCGCCACAGCGCGGAGAAGGATCCGGCCGAGTGCCTGATCGTCACTCGCCGGGAGGAGGCGGTGGAGGCGGAGTGCCTGACTCACGGAGGAGGAGGAGGAGGCGGAGGCGTCAGTTCGGAAGGTTGATGAGATCCTTCCGCCATAGGCATGGAGTCTTGAGCGAGAACCCAGCCGATACTCCCCTTCACGGTAGGGTGGTCAAGCGGAGGTCCTTAAATCCCTCCGTTATTTCATCCACCATCACCTTAGCATATCATACGGAATCGGCCGGCGGTGAAAAGTTGAGTCGGGTTTAGTAGGATAAGAGCCAACAACCTTGACCTTCAAATTGCTCCATTGCGCCATAAGGTGGAAATTTTGAGACTCCGTGATAGCATCCGCAGGATAGCTGGCGAGGCCGTCAAGGCATGCTCCGGCTGAAGCAGCTCGGTGGAAGCCACTGCTTCTCCGCTGAGATGGCGGGGTAACCGGGGGAAGCTTGGCGGTCGTTTGCTCCATTCTTCTTCTCGTTCCTCTAGCCCCATTACCATTACTGCTCTCGATTTCTTCCTCCTCTCATGGGTTTTGTAACCCCTGCGTCAAAATCCAGCCTTCCACGAAGCGAACTGGCGTGCCTCATGTCCGTCCAGGGTGCTCGAGATTCGAGGGCCATTGTGAGCTCGTCCTTCTCCTATGCAGAGCGAACTTCCCTTGTTGCGTTGCTTGATATATTGCTTTAGCCTCTTGGTGGTATGTCCAATTGATCATCCGTCCAAATGCACTTCCACGATACAGGGTCCAAGGTTCCGCCAGAAAGAACCAAGTCCGGCAGCGGTCTGGCGATTCATTGTCTACGGTTCGATCCCTTTATCAAGCGAGATCATTCTCAGCCTTGGCCCACTTAGGCGGGCTATGAGGTAACCACGACCCGTGCGATGGTGAAGCTTCTTCTTTGCAGCATTTTGCTTGTTTATGCCGACATCTTTTACTCTTTTACGATGTCTTGTGGGCCACAGATGCAGGCCGATCATCTCGATCTTCTCATATTTGCCCTTGAATTCTGGTGTCTCTTTTTATCGACAAACTTATTCAGGTCTTTCTTCCAATTCTGAATAGGTCTGCCATCTTCTTAAGAGCAAAAGACTTGATTAATGGCTCTATAAGCTGGCTTCTCGGATCATCCTCTGGCGGTAGGGTGAAATTTGACTTCAGCTCGGTCAAAGATCATTTTCGTAGATCATTGACATAAGACACCTCAAGGTCTTCGTTCTTAGGCTTATACCATTGCTGGATGCTGATCGGGATCTTGTCCCTAACGAGAACCCATGCGAGCAACAATTGCCTTCTTTGTCGGATGGGTTCAATCGGTTGGCCGTCGCGTGATTTCTATGATCTCAAACCTTTCATCGAGCTCAACTTTTTCTTGGGCCTCGTCTCTTTACGAAGTTGTGCTCGATCCGGAGGCTAGAAAAAAGAAACAAAGGCGAGTTAATTAATATGTGTACATACCAAAACAATGAATGCATCAATTATCTAGTCAACATAAACCTTAATATATATACCTGGCGGACTCGATTCGGTGATCACCGGAGCAGTCCTCACGGTCTACTTCTTCACCCTCCCTTCTTCCACGGCATTGGGTCATTGGAGCCATCATAATCATAGCCAGCTGCTTCTTCACCCTCTCCTTCCGGACCATCGGTGTCGTTGAGAAACATCAACGGTGGCGGCATCACTTCCTTCTGCGATTATGTCCCTCAACAACGCTTCTTGTGCTTCGTCTCGGGCGGGGTGTCCATAGTTTCTGCAAATATTTACAACATGGCAATTATTATTCAAACATGACAGATATGGATACATTAGTGGAAAACGTAGAACTAGCTAGCTAATCACAATAAGGAATCATATTAATTAGTGGCCTCGGCGCTGCTTCTCTAGGGTTTGGTGGCCTCGACAATGCTTCAAGGATTAGGGGTGGCCTCGAGAGCGCTTCAAGGAGGGTAATATCCCCCCCCGTGTTGAAGCTATCGGGAGGGTATATAAACAACAACAACGGCGACACTACATCATGTCCCACAAGTGGCGTGGGCATCGGCGCCCGCGTCACTTGTGAACGTGAATATAGTGTCCGACACCAACGACCACATGCTCACACCGGCGATACTTGCTATTTAATTAGGGTTTCCTCTACAGCTCGGCGACCCTCGGCGACCCTCGTTCCCGATAAAAAAAAGGAAGAAGAAGAAAAAAAGAGGAGAAGAAAGAATGAGGAGAACTCCTCTATTCTTTCGTCTCTCTTTTCTTCTTCTCTTCTTCCTCTCGAGGTCAAGGGTGAGGATCTCCAGAAATCGGGGGAGGTTGCCTAGTGTCAAAGTTCAACAAAACCATGTCTTCATCATTAGGTAGAAAGTAATAGGTGCATGATGATGCAAGCTCTCCAAAGTTATTTTGGAGCGGAGTCCCGAGATAGGATAATTAGCTTTTTGGTACAAAGTTTAGCAAGAACCTTCGAATATCGTTATTTGGAAGGCCTTTGCTAAAATTAG
This sequence comes from Aegilops longissima, assembly GCA_021605205.1. Lineage (NCBI taxonomy): Eukaryota > Viridiplantae > Streptophyta > Magnoliopsida > Poales > Poaceae > Aegilops > Aegilops longissima. The sequence continues at coordinate 46,765,518 of CM038677.1, read as the reverse complement.
TACAAAAGGCAAATTATCTATCAGGAACTCCATTCAAAAACAACTTTGAAGAACTTTACCATCATGCTCTGATTACTTCCGGCTAATGATAAACCATGAATTCTTCAATACTTTGACACTGAAACCTCTCGACCTCGGCGATCCTCGACCCCTCAGCTCTCGATGACCACAGGAACCCTCGGCCCTTAGGCGACCACGGAACCCTCGACCCTCGATCCCTCGACCCTATAGAACCCTCGAACCCTCGACCACAAACCCTCGGCCCTTGACCCTTAACGACCCTCGGCCCTCTACCCTAGTTCCCGACCCTCGACCCCTCGGCGATCCTCGACACCCTCGAAAAAAAGAGGAGAAAAAAAAAAAGGAGAAGAAGCTCCTCTATTCCTTCTTATTCTCCTCTTTTTTTCTTCTTCTTCCTCTTCTTCCTCTCCTCGTCTTCTCCTTCTTCTTCTCCTTCTTTCTCTACTTATTTTCCTTTTCCTCTCCTTCTTTTCTTCTTCTTCTTCCTTCTTCCTTCTTCCTCTTTCTTCCTTTTCCTTATTTTACTTTTCCTCTACACTAACCTAATTAAAATGCACTAACCTAAAATCGATATCTACTAACAACCTAAATAAAAAAGTAATACATATATGAAAAAATATATATAAACAAAAAATGCTATGAACATTATATTACATACTTACATAGCCACATCCATTCATCATATAGCTACCACATACATATATACATTATATATCTGAAAAAATGCAATGAACAATATATATATATATATATATATATATATATATATATATATATATATATATATATAAACAAAAAATGCAATGAACAAAAAATGCAAGCACTGAACATGAGCCTCTCTGTGGCGGCTCTGTGAGGCGGCGGCGGACTGACAGCGAAGCCAGGCGTCGGCGGCGACCACGGCGGGCAGAGAGAGGCGTGGCGGCTGACAGCAGCGACGGTGGGGCGAGTCGTGGGGCAGGCGCGACCAAGGCGCGCTCGAGGAAGCTTGGCGACAGCAGGCGTGAGCGGCAACAACGACATCGGCCGAAGGCGGCGTCGAGGCAGCGCTTTGGCGGCGACAGAGCTGACGACCGAGCGCGCGGACTGCGTCTGGGCGGCCAGACGGCGTTAGAAAGCGGACGGCGTCGATCTGGGCAACTGGCGGCGTCGATGAGCTCGGCATCGTCGAGGCGAGCGAGGGCAACTAAGCGATGTGTTAAATCAAATTTTCCTAAGTGTTGTATATATAGCAAACATTAGTCGGTTCGTGGCACCTATTGGGGAGCGTAGTAAAAATTCAAAATTTTCCTCGTGTCACCAAGATCTATCTATGGAGAAACTAACAGCGAGGGAAGGAGGTGCATCTAAATACCCTTGTAGATCGCTAAGCGGGCGTTCAAGAGAAGCGGGGTTGAAGAATCGTACTCGTCGTGATCCAAATCACCGGAGATCCTAGTGCGAGCGGATGGCACCTCGCGTTCAACACCGTACAGCCGGTGGCGTCTTGTTGGAAATATGCCCTAGAGGCAATAATAAAAGCATTATTATTATATTTCCTTATTCATGATAATTGTCTTTATTAGTGCTATAATTGTGTTAACGGAAATCGTAATACATGTGTGAATAACAGACAACAACATGTCCCTAGTGAGCCTCTAGTTGACTAGCTCGTTGATCGACGAGATAGTCATGGTTTCTGACTATGGACATTGGATGTCATCGATAGCGGGATCACATCATTAGGAGAATGATGTGATGGACAAGACAATCCTAAAACATAGCATAAGATCGCATAGTTCGTTTGCTAGAGTTTTCCGATGTCAAGTATCCTTTCCTTAGACCATGAGATCGTGTAACTCCGGATACCGTAGGAGTGCTTTGGGTGTGCCAAGCGTCCTGGCGTAACTGGGTGACTATAAAGGTATGCTACGGGTATCTCCGAAAGTGTACATTGGGTTGACATGGATCGAGGCGGGATTTGTCACTCCGCAGCGGAGAGGTATCACCGGGCCCTCTCGGTAATGCATCATCACAATGAGCTCAATGTGATCAAAGTGTTTGATCACGGGATCATACATTCTGATGCGAGAAAAGTGACTTGCGATGCGAGATTGAGCGAGGTATTGGTATCAAGCGATCGAATCTCGGGCAAGTAAAATACCGATTGACAAAGGGAATCGTATCACGGGATTAATTGAATCCTTGACATCGTGGTTCATCCGATGAGATCATCGTGGAGAATGTAGGAGCCAACATGGGTATCCAGATCCGCTGTTGGTTATTGCCGAGAACCGTCTCGGTCATATGCGCATGTCTCCCGAACCCGTAGGGTCTACACATAGGTTGATAGCGCTAGGGTTATAGGAATATGTATGTGCAGTAACCCGAATGTTGTTGAGTCCGGATGAGATCCTGGGCGTCACGAGGAGTTCGGAATGGTCGGAGGTAAAGAATTATATATAGGAAGTGCTGTTTGACCATCGGGACAAGTTTGGTGATATCGGTATTGTCTGGGACCACCGGAGGGTCGAGGGTCCTGAAGTGGGGCCACCAGCCCGAGGGGCCACATGGGCCCTAGGTGGTGCGCCTAGGCCCACATGGGCCAAGGGAACCAGCCCCAAGGGGCCCATCGCCTAGGGTGGAAAAAAGGGAGAGTCCATGAGGGAAGGCACCTCAGGGTGCCTTGGGGAGGTGGACACCTCCCCTCTTGGCCGCACCCTCCCTTGGAGGAGGGGCAAGGCTCGCCCTCCCCTCCTTGGCACCTATATAAAGGGGGGAGGGAGGGGGCAGCAGCACCTTGCCTGGGCGCCTCCCTCTCCCTCTCCAACACATCCTCCTCCTCCGTAGTGCAGTGAAGCCTGCCGGAATCTGCAAGTTCCACCATCCTGCGCCGTCGTGCTGCTGCTGGAGCCATCTTCCTCAACCTCTCCTTCACCTTGCTGGATCAAGAAGAAGGAGGCGTTCGTGACCGTCGCGTGTGTTGAGCAGCGGAGGTGCCGTCCGTTCGGCACTAGATCATCGATGAATTGGATCGCGGCAAGTCGACTACCTCATCCACGTTCACTCCGGCCTTCCGTTGCGATCTACAAAGTGGTATGTAGATGCTATCAATCTGAATACTCGTTGCTAGATGAACTCATAGATGGATCTTGGTGAAACCGTGGGAAAAATTTTAATTTTCTAGCGTTCCCCAACAGTGGCATCATGAGCTAGGTCTATCGTAGTTCTTCTTGCTGTGAGTAGAACACAATTTGTTGTGGGCGTAGATGTTGTCAATTCTTCTTGCCGTTACTAGTCAATCTTGATTCAGCGGTATTGTGGGATGAAGCGGCCGGACCAACCTTACGTGCGCTTCGTGAGACCGGTTCCACCGACTAACATGCACTAAGTTGCATAAGGTGGCTGGCGGGTGTCTGTCTCTCCTACTTTAGTTGGTTCGGATTCGATGAACAGGGTCCTTATGAAGGGTAAATAGAGATTGACAAATCACGTTGTGGTTTGAGCGTAGGTAAAAAGCGTTCTTGCTAGAACCCTAATTCAGCCACGTAAAACTTGCAACAACAATTAGAGGGCGTCTAACTTGTTTTTGCAGCAAGTGCTTTAATGATATGATATGGCCAAAGTTGTGATGTATGATGAATGATCTATATGTGATGTATGAGATGTTCATGCTATTGTAATAGGAATCACGACTTGCATGTCGATGAGTATGACAACGGCAGAATATAGGAGTTGTCTTTATTTTTGTATGACCTGCGTGTCATTGAGAATCGCCATGTAAATTACTTTACTTTATTGCTAAGCGCGTTAGCCATAGTAGTAAAGTAATAGTTGGTGAGCAACTTCATGGAACACGATGATGAAGATCATGATGATGAGGATCATGGTGTCAAGCGGTGACAAGATGATCATGGAGCCCCAAGATGGAGATCAAAGGAGCTATGTGATATTGGCCATATCATGTCACGTTTATTATTTGATTGCATGTGATGTTTATCATGTTTTGCATCTTGTTTACTTAGAGCGACGGTAGTAAATAAGATGATCCCTCATAATAATTTCAAGAAAGTGTTCACCCTAACGTGCACCGTTGCTAAGGTTAAATCGTTCGAAGCACCGCGTGATGATCGGGTGTGATAGGTCCTTACGTTCGCATACCTGGCGGGTGTAAGACAGATTTACACATAAAACACTTAGGTTGACTTGCGAGCCTAGCATGTACAGACATGGCCTCGGAACACGAGAAGGCCGGAAGGTCGAGCATGAGTCGTATAGAAGATCGATCAACATGAAGATGTTCACCGATGTTGACTAGTCCGTCTCACGTGATGATCGGACCACGGCCTAGTGACTCGGATCATGTAATACTTAGATGACTAGTAGAGGATGTCTATCTAAGTGGGAGTTCATTAAATTTGATTAAATGAACTTTATTATCATGAACTTAGTCTAAATATTTACAATGTGTCTTGTAGATCAAATGGCCAGCGTAGTCCTCAACTTCAGCGCGTTCCTAGAAAACCAAGCTGAAAGGCGATGGTAGCAACTATCTGGACTGGGTCCGGAACACGAGATTATCCTCATAGCTGCCAAGAAAGATTATGTCCTAAGAGCACCGCTGGGTAGCGCACCTATTCTCCTGCGAGAACAAGGCGTTATGAGCGGCTTGGCGATCACGCTGCGATGATTACTCCCTCGTTCGGTCGGCATGCTTTACAGCTTAGAGCGGGACTCCAAAAGCGTTTTGAGAGACATGGAGCATATGAGATGTTGAAGAGCTGAAAATGGTTTTCAAGCTCATGCCGGGTCGAGAGATATGAAGTCTCCGACAAATTCTTTAGCTGTAAGATGGAGGAAAATGGCTCTGTCGGTGAGCACATACTCAAAATGTGCAGGTTGCACAACCGCTTGACTCAAGCTGGAAGTTAATCTCCCGGATGAAGCGGTCATTGACAGAATCCTCGATCGCTTCCACCTAGCTACAAGAGCTTTGTGATGAACTACAATATGCAGGGGATGGTAAAGACCATTCTGAAGTATATGCTATGCTGAAATCAGCGGAGGTAGAAATCAGAAGGAGCATCAAGTGTTGATGGTGAATAAAACCACTAAGTTCAAGAAGGGCAAGGGTAAAAGAACTTCAAGAAGGGCGGCAAGGAAGTTGCGCGCCCGTAAACAAGTTGCGGGAAGAAGCCAAAGAATGGACCCAAGCCGAGGCCAGGTGCTTTTATTGCAAGGAAGTAGTCCTTTGGAAGCGGAACTGCCCCAAATACTTAGCGGACAAGAAGGCCGGCAAAACCAAAGGTATATGTGATATACATGTAATTGATGTGTACCTTACCGATTACTCGTAGTAGCTCTTGGGTATTTGATCTTGGTGCAGTTGCTCATATTTGTAACTCAAAGCGAGGCTGCGGAATAAGCGGAGGCTGGCGAGGGGCGAGGTGACGATCTTGGCGTCGGGAATGGTTCAAGGTCGATGTGATCGCCGTCGACACGCTGCCTCTACATTTACCTCTGGGGATTAGTTTTAAACCTCAATAATTGTTATTTAGTGCCAAGTTTGAGCATGAACATTGTATCTGGATCTCGCTTAATTGAGATGGCTACTCATTTAAATCCGAGAATAATGGTTGTTCTATTTATATGAGAGATATGTTTTATGGTCATGCTCCGATGGTTAATGGTTTATTCTTAATGAATCTAAATGCGTGATGATACACATATTCATAGTGTGAATACCAAAAGAGTTAGAGTTGATAACAATAGTCTCACATATTTGTGCCTTGCCGCCTTGGTCACATAGGTGTCAAGCATGAAGAAGCTCCATGCAGATGGACTTTTAGAGTCTCTTGATTATGAATCATTTGACACGTGCGAACCATGCCTCATGGGTAAAATGACCAAGACTCCGTTCTCAGGAACAATGGGCGAGCAACCAACTTATTGGAAATCATACATACCGATGTGTGCGGTCCAATGAGTGTTGAGGCTCATGGAGGCTATCGTTATGTTCTCACCCTCGCGATGACTTGAGTAGATATGGGTATATCTACTTAATGAAACCAAGTCTGAGACCTTTGAAAGGTTCAAAGAATTTCAGAGTGAGGTTGAAAATCAGCGTGATAGAAAGATCAAGTTTCTGATCGGATCGTGGAGGAGAATACTTGAGTCACGAATTTAGCACACACTTAAGAAAATGTGGAATAGTTTCACAACTCACGCCGCTGGAACACCTCAGCGTAATGGTGTGTCGAGCGTCGTGTCGCACTCTATTAGATATGGTGCGATCTATGATGTCTCTTACCGATTTACCGCTATCTTTTGGGGCTATGCTTTAGAGACGCGCATTCACTTTAAATAGGGCTCCGTCGAAATCCGTTGAGGCGACACCGTATGAATTATGGTTTGGGAAGAAACCTAAGCTATCGTTTCTAAAAGTTTGGGGATGCGATGCTTATGTGAAGAAACTTCAACCTGAAAAGCTCGAACCCAAGTCGGAAAAATCGTCTTCATAGGATACCCTAAAGAAACTGTTGGGTATACCTTCTACCTCAGATCGAAGGCAAGATCTTTGTTGCCAAGAATGGATCCTTTCTAGAAAAGAGTTTCTCTCGAAAAAAGTAAGTGGGAGGAAAGTAGAACTTGATGAAGTGTTACCTCTTGAACGGAAAATGGCGAAACTCAAGAAAGCGTTTACGAGGTGCACTGCACCGACTAGAGAGAAATTAATGATGATGATCAAGATGCTTGATCAAGCTCCTACTGAAATTCGAAGGTCAACAAGGACACGTTCCGCACCAGTGTGTACGGCAACCCTGTCTTGGAAATCATGTTGTTGAACAACGGTGAACCTTGAACTATGAGGAAGCAATGGCGGGCCAGATTCCGACAAATGGCTGGAAGCCATGAAATCGAATAGGATCCATGTATGAAAGCAAAGTATGGACTTTGGTGACTTGCCCGTTGAGCGGCGAGCCATAGAAAATAAATGGATCTTTAAGAAGAAGACAGGCGCGGATGGTAATGTGACCATCTATAAAGCTCGGCTTGTCGCTAAGGGTTATCGACAAGTTCAAGGGTTGACTACGATGAGACTTTCTCACGGTAGCGAAGCTAAAGTCCGTCGAAATCATGTTAGCAATTGCATACTATGATTATGAGATATGGCAAATGGACGTCAAAGCGGCATTCCTTAATGGTTTCCTTAAGGAAGAATTGTATATGATGCAGCCAGAAGGTTTTGTCGATCCTAAGAATCTTGACAAGGTGTGCAAGCTCAACGCTTCGATTTATGGGCTGGTGCAAGCATCTCGGAGTTGGAACATTAAGCTTTGATGAGATGATCAAAGCGTTTGGGTTTACAGACTTATGGAGAAGCCTGTGTTTACAAGAAAGTGAGTGGGAGCTCTGTAGCATTTCTCATATTATATGTAGATGACATACTTTTGATGGGAAATGATATAGAACTCTTGGACAACATCAAGGCCTACTTGAATAAGAGTTTTTCAATGAAGGACCTTGGAGAAGCTGCTTATATATTAGGCATCAAGATCTATAGAGATAGATCGAGGCGCCTCATAGGTCTTTCACAAAGCACATACCTTGATAAGATATTGAAGAAGTTCAATATGGATCAATCTAAGAAGGGTTCTTACCTGTATTACAAGGTGTGAAATTGAGCTCAGCTCAATGTCCGACCACGGCGAGAAGATATAGAAGAGATGAGTGTCATCCCTATGCCTCAGCCATAGGTTCTATTATGTATGCCATCTTGTGTACCAGACCTGATGTAAACCTTGCCGTAAGTTTGGTAGGAAGGTACCAAAGTAATCCCGACAAGGAACCTTTGGACAGCGATCAAGAATATCTGAAGTACGAAAAGGACTAAGGAAATGTTTCTCGTTTATGGAGGTGACGAAGAGCTCGTCGTAAAGGTTACGTCGGCGCTAGCCCGACACAGATCTGGATGACTCTAAGTCACAAACCGGATCGTGTATATTTTGAATGGTGGGGCGATGGCTGGTGCGATTGCAAGCAAAGCGTCGTGGCGGGATCTACATGTGAGCGGAGTACATGGCAGCCTCGGAGGCAGCACATGAAGCAATTTGGGTGAAGGAGTTCATCACCGACCTCGAGTCATACCCAATGCGTCGGGGCCAATCAAGCTCTTCACGTGACAACACTGGAGCTATTGCACTTGCAAAGGGCCAGGTTTCACAAGAAGACTAGGCACATCAGCGTCGCTTCAACTCCATTAAGTGAAAATGTTCAAGATGGAGACATAGAAATTTGTAAAGTGCACGGATCTGAATGTCGCAGATCCGTTGACTAAACTCTCTCCCTAAGGCAAAACATGATCAGCACGAACTCTATGGGTGTTAGATTCATCACAATGTAACTAGATTATTGACTCTAGTGCAAGTGGGAGACTGTTGGAAATATGCCCTAGAGGCAATAATAAAAGCATTATTATTATATTTCCTTATTCATGATAATTGTCTTTATTAGTGCTATAATTGTGTTAACGGAAATCGTAATACATGTGTGAATAACAGACAACAACATGTCCCTAGTGAGCCTCTAGTTGACTAGCTCGTTGATCGACAGATAGTCATGGTTTCTGACTATGGACATTGGATGTCATCGATAACGGGATCACATCATTAGGAGAATGATGTGATGGACAAGACCAATCCTAAAACATAGCATAAGATCGCATAGTTCGTTTGCTAGAGTTTTCCGATGTCAAGTATCCTTTCCTTAGACCATGAGATCGTGTAACTCCGGATACCGTAGGAGTGCTTTGGGTGTGCCAAGCGTCTGGCGTAAGCGGGTGACTATAAAGGTATGCTACGGGTATCTCGAAAGTGTCATTGGGTTGACATGGATCGAGGCGGGATTTGTCACTCCGGCAGCGGAGAGGTATCACCGGGCCCTCTCGGTAATGCATCATCACAATGAGCTCAATGTGATCAAAGTGTTTGATCACGGGATCATACATTCTGATGCGAGAAAAGTGACTTGCGATAGCGAGATTGAGCGAGGTATTGGTATACGACGATCGAATCTCGGGCAAGTAAAATACCGATTGACAAAGGGAATCGTATCACGGGATTAATTGAATCCTTGACATCGTGGTTCATCCGATGAGATCATCGTGGAGAATGTAGGAGCCAACATGGGTATCCAGATCCGCTGTTGGTTATTGCCGAGCCGTCTCGGTCATATCGCATGTCTCCCGAACCGTAGGGTCTACACATAAGGTTGATAGCGCTAGGGTTATAGGAATATGTATGTGCAGTAACCCGAATGTTGTTGAGTCCGGATGAGATCACGGGCGTCACGAGGAGTTCGGAATGGTCGGAGGTAAAGAATTATATATAGGAAGTGCTGTTTGACCATCGGGACAAGTTTGGTGATATCGGTGTTGTCTGGGACCACGGAGGGTCGAGGTCCTGAAGTGGGGCCACCAGCCCGAGGGGCCACATGGGCCCTAGGTGGTGCGCCTAGGCCCACATGGGCCAGGGAACCAGCCCCAAGGGCCCATCGCCTAGGGTGGAAAAAAGGGAGAGTCCATGAGGGAAGGCACCTCAGGGGTGCCTTGGGGAGGTGGACACCTCCCCTCTTGGCCGCACCCTCCCTTGGAGGAGGGGCAGGCTGCGCCTCCCCCTCCTTAGCACCTATATAAAGGGGGGAGGGAGGGGGCAGCAGCACCTTGCCTGGGCGCCTCCTCTCCCTCTCCAACACATCCTCCTCCTCCGTAGTGCAGTGAAGCCCTGCCGGAATCTGCAAGTTCCACCATCCTGCACGTCGTCTGCTGCTGGAGCCATCTTCCTCAACCTCTCCTTCACCTTGCTGGATCAAGAAGAAGGAGGCGTTCATGACCGACCGTCGTGTGTTGAGCGGGAGGTGCCGTCCGTTCGGCACTAGATCATCGGTGAATTGGATCGCGGCAAATCGACTACCTCATCCACGTTCACTCCGGCGCTTCCGTTGCGATCTACAAAGTGGTATGTAGATGCTATCAATCTGAATACTCGTTGCTAGATGAACTCATAGATGGATCTTGGTGAAACCGTAGGAAAAATTTTAATTTTCTGCAGCGTTCCCCAACCGTCTCCCATGCCTTGATCCAGCAAGGAGAGAGGGAGAGGTTGGGAAGACTCCATCCAGCAGCAACACGACGGTGTGGTGGTGATGAAGGGCGTGGCAATCCTGCGGGGCCGCCAAGCACCAGCGGAGGAGGAGGAGGACTTGGGAGGGGGAGGGCTGCGCCGAGGCAAGGTGCAGCTCCCATCGCCTCCCACTATATATAGGGGTGAAGGGGATTATTTCTTGCCCTCCAAGTCCATTGGGGCGTTCGCATAGGTGGGAGAAATAAATCCCATCCTTTCCTTTCCCCACCGATTGTTATCCCCCTTTTTAGGGATCTTGATCTTATCCCTTGGGATATGATCTTATTCCTTCTAAGGGGGATCTTGAGTCGCCTTGACCAGGGGTGTGGGGCCTTTCCCCCACTACCCACGTTCATGTGGGCCCCCCATGCAGGTGGGCCCCACTCCGGAACCTTCTAGAACCTTCCCGATACAATACCGAAAAATCCCGAACATTTTCCGGTGGCCAAAATAGGACTTCCCATATATAAATCTTTACCTCCAGACCATTCCGGAACTCCTCGTGGCGTCACGGGATCTCATCCGGGACTCGAACAACATTCGGTAACCACGTATATCTATTCCTATAACCCTAGCGTCGCCAGACCTTAAGTGTGTAGACCCTACGGGTTGGGAACCATCTGAACATGACCGGGGCGTTCTCGGTCAATAACCAACAGCGGGATCTGGATACCCATGTTGGCTCCCACATGTTCCACGATGATCTCATCGGATGAACCACGATGTCAAGGACTCAATCGATCCGTATACAATTCCCTTTGTCTAACGGTATTGTACTTGCCGAGATTCGATCGTCGGTATACCGATACCTTGTTCAATCTCGTTACCGGCAAGTCTCTTTACTCGTTCCGTAACACATCATCCGTGATCAACCCCTTGGTCACATTGTGCACATATGATGATGTCCTACGAGTGGGCCTAGAGATACCTCTCCGTTTACATAGAGTGACAAATTCCGGTCTCGATTCGTACCAACCAGAGACACTTCGGAGATACTGTAGTGCACCTTTATAGCCACCCGATTCGTTGTGGCGTTTGGTACACCCAAAGCATTCCTACGGTGTCAGGGAGTTGCACAATCTCATGGTCTAAGGAAAAGATACTTGACATTAGAAAAGCTTTAGCATCGAACTACGATCTTTACGCTAGTCTTAGGATTGGGTCTTGTCCATCATCATTCTCCAAATGATGTGATCCGTTATCAACGACATCCAATGTCCATGGTCGAAAACCGTAACCATCTGTTGATCAACGAGCTAGTCAACTAGAGGCTTACTAGGGACATGGTGTTGTCTATGTATCCACACATGTATCTGAGTTTCCTATCAATACAATTATAGCATGGATAATAAGCGTTTATCATGAACAAGGAAATATAATAATGACCAATTTATTATTGCCTCTAGGGCATATTTCCAACAGTCTCCCACTTGCACTAGAGTCGATAATCTAGTTCACATCGCTATGTGATCAACACTCATAGGTCACATCTCCATGTGACCAACATCCAAGTTTACTAGTGTCACTAAACTAGTTCACATCATCATGTGATTAAGACTCAATGAGTTACGGGGTTTGATCATGTTTTGCTTATGAGAGGTTTTAGTCAGCGGTGCGCAACATTCAGATCCGTATGTACTTCATAAATCTCTATGTCATATTGTAAATGATGCTTCCACGCTCCACTTGGAGCTATTCCAAATGGTTGCTCCACTATCGTATCCGGTTTGCTACTCGAGTCACTTTCGGATAGGTGTTAAAGCTTGCATCGGCGTAACCCTTTATGCCAAACTCTTTATCACCTCCATAATCGAAAACATGTCCTTATTTACTCCAAGGACAATTTTGACCGCTGTCAATGATCCATTCCGGATCACTCTTGTACCCCTTGCGGACTCATGGCAAGGCACACTTCGATCGCGGTACACAGCATAGCATACTCTGAGCCTATATGCGAAGCATAGGAGACCACCTTCGTCCTTTCTCTCTCTTACGTGGTGGTGAGCTTAAACTCTTAACTTCATACCTTACAACTCGGGCAAGAACTCCTTCTTTGGTGATCCATCTTGAACACCTTCAAGATCATGTCAAGGTATGTGCTCATTTGAAAGTACCATTTAGCGTTTTTATCTATCCTCATAGATCTTGATGCTCAATGTTCAAGCAGCTTAATTCAGGTTTTCTATTGAAAACACTTTTCAAATAACCCTATATGCTTTCGAGAATTCTACATCATTTCCGATCAACAATATGTCATTCACATATACTTATCGAAATTCTATAGTGCTCCTCACTTCTTTGGAAATACAAGTTTCTCACAGACTTTGTATAAACCCAAAATCTTTGATCATCTCATCAAGCGTACATTCCAACTCCGAGATGCTTACTCCGGTCCTTAGAAGGATTGCTGGAGCTTTGCATACTTGTTAGCATCTTCGGGATTGACAAAACCTTCGGTTGTATCACATACAACCTTTCCTCAAATATAACGTCGAGAAACAATGTTTGACATCCTATCGAAAGATTTTATCAATCATGCGTAATTGCTAATCCAATTCCAACAGACTCTTAGCATCGCTACGGGTGAAAAGCCTCACCGTAGTCAACTCCTTGAACTTGTCGGAAAACATCTTTAACGACAAATCGAGCTTTCTTAATGGTGATACTTACCATCATTATCATCTTCCTTTTAAAATCCATCTTTACCCAACGTCCTTATGACCATCAAGTATTTCTTCCAAAGTCATGGATCCTCTCTCGGATGTTATGGCCTTGAGCCATTAAATCGAATCCGGGCCCACCATCGCTTCTTCATAGCTCGTGGGTTCATTGTCGTCTAGCAACATGACCTTCAAGATAGGATTACTATACCACTCGAAGTAATGCGCATCCTTGTCACCCTCACAGTGCGGTAGTGACTTGATCCAAAACTTCATGATCACTATCATAGCTTCTACTTCAATTGGTGTAGGCGCCACAGGAACAACTTCACGTGCCCTGCTACACTTGTTGAAGTGACGGTTCAATAACCTCATCAAGTCTCCACCATCCTCCCACTCAATTCTTTGAGAGAAACTTTTCTCGGGAAAGGACCTAATTCTAGAAACAATCCTTTTGCTTCGAGGCTGAGGCGGAGGTATACCCAACTGTTTTGGGTGTCCTATGAAGAAGCATTTTATCCGCTTTGGGTTCGAGCTTATCAACACTGAAACTTTTTCACATAAGCGTCGCAGCCCCAAACTTTTAAGAAAGCGACAATTTAGGTTTCTCAAACCATAGTTCAAATGGTGTCGTCTCAGCGAATTACGTGGTGCCCTATTAAAGTGAGTGTGGTTGTCTCTAATGCCTAACCCATGAGCGATAGTGGTAAAGAGACATCATAGTACGCATCATATCCAATAGGGTGCAACTATGATGTTTGGACACACCATCACACTATGGTGTTCGGTAGCGTATTTATTGTGAAACAATTTCCACAATGTCTTAATTGCGTGCCAAAGCTCGTAACTCAGATACTCATCTCTATGATCATATCATAGACATTTTATCCTCTTGTCACGATGATCTTCAACTTCACTCTGAAACTACTTGAACCATTCAATAATTCAGACTTGTGTTTCATCAAGTAAATACACTCAGTATCTACTCAAATCATCCGTGAAGTAAGAACATAACGATATTCACTTTGCATGCCTCGGCACTCATTGGACTGCACACATCAAAATGTGTTACTTCCAACAAGTTGCTATCTTGTTCCATATTCTTTGAAACCGAGGCTTTTCGGTGATTTTGCCCATGTGGTATGATTTGCATATCTCAAGTGATTCAAAATCAAGTGAGTCCAAGCGATTCATCTGCATGGAGTTTCTTCATGCGTATACACCAATAGACATGGTTGGCATGTCTCAAACTTTTCAAAAGCAGTGAGTCAAAGATCCATCAACATGGAGCTTCTTCATGCGTTTATACCAATATGACTTACATGGCGATTGCCACAAGTAAGTGGTACCATCATTACTATCTTATATCTTTTGGCATGAAAATGTGTATTACTATGATCGAGATTCAATAAACCATTCCTTTAGGTGCAAGACCATTGAAGGTATTATTCAAATAAATAGAGTAACCATTATTCTCCTTAAATGAATAACCGTATTGCGATAGACATAATCCAATCATGTCTATGCTCAGCATAAACACCAAATGACAATTATTCTAGTTTAATACTAATCTTGATGGTAGAGGGGCGTGCGATGTTTGATCACATCAAACTTGGAAACACTTCAACACATATCGTCGACTCACCTTTAGCTAGTCTCCGTTTATTCAGTAGCCTTTTATTTGAGTTACTAACACTTAGCAACCGAACGGTATCTAATACCCTGGTGCTACTAGGGTACTAGTAAAGTACACAATAACTTAATGTATATCCAATATGCTTCTATCGACCTTGCCAGCCTTCTCATCTACCAAGTATCTAGGGTAATTCTGCTCCAGTGGCTGTTCCCCTTATTACAGAAGCACTTATTCTCGGGTTTGGGTTCAACCTTGGGTTTCTTCATTAGAGCAGTAGCTGACTTGCTGTTTCATGAAGTATCCCTTCTTGCCCTTGCCCTTCTTGAAACTAGTGGTTTCACCAACCATCAACAATTGATGCTCCTTCTTGATTCCTACTTTCGCGGTGTCAAACATCGCGAATATCTCAAGGATCATCATACTTATCCCTGATTTGTTATAGTTCATCATGAAGCTCTAGCAGCTTGGTGGCAATGACTTTGGAGAAACATCACTATCTCTGGAAGATCAACTCCCACTCGAGTCAAGTGATTGTTGCACTCATACAATCTGAGCACAAGCTCAACGATTGAGCTTTTCTCCCTCGGTTTGCAGGCTAAGAAAATCGTCGGAGGTCTTATACCTCTTGGCGTGAGCACGACCTGAAATCCCAATTTCAGCCCTCGAAACATCTCATATGTTCATGACGTTTAGAAAAAGCGTCTTTGGTGCCTCAACTCTAAACCGTTTAAGCGAACTATCACGTAGTTATCAAAGCGTGTATGTCCGATGTTACGCAACATCCACAGACGGCGTTTGGGGTTCAACACCTGGCGGTGCATTAAGGACATAAGCTTTTTCTGTCCGCATAATCGCTCTATCAACTTTCAACTATATTTTCTCTAGGAACACATCTAAACAATGAAACTAAAGCGCGAGCTTCGACATAATTTGCAAAGATCTTTTGATTATGTTCAGGATAATTAAGTTCATCTCATGAACTCCCACTCGAATAGACATCCTCTAGTCATCAAGTGATTACATGATCCGAGTCAACTAGGCCGTGTCCGATCATCACGTGAGGCGGACTAGTCATCATCGGTGAACATCTTCATGTTGGTCGTATCCTCCATCGACTCATGCTCGACCTTCGGTCTCTTGTGTTCGAGGCCATGTGCATACATGCTAGGCTCGTCAAGTTAACCTAAGTGTTTAGCGTGTGTAAATCTGGCTTACACCCGTTGTATGTGGCGTAAGAATCTATCACACCGATCATCACGTGGTGCTTGAAGCAACGAACTTTACATAGCGGTGCACAGTTAGAGAACACTTTCTTGAAATTTAATGAGGATCATCTTATTTACTACCGTCGTACTAAGCAAATAAGATGTATAAACATGACAAACATCACATGCAATCAAATAGTGACATGATATGGCCAATATCATATTGCTCCTTTGATCTCCATCTTGAGGCTCCACGATCATCATCGTCACCGGCATGACACCATGATCTCCATCATCATGATCTCCATCATCGTGTCTCCATGAAGTTGTCTGCCAACTTATTACTTCTACTACTATGGCTACGGTTAGCAATAAAGTAAAGTAATTACATGGCGTTGTTCAATGACACGCAGGTCATACAATAAATAAAGACAACTCCTATGGCTCCTACGGTTGTCATACTCATCGACATGCAAGTCGTGATTCCTATTACAAGAACATGATCAATCTCATACATCACATATCATTCATCACATTCTTCTTGGCCATATCACATCACATAGCATACCTGCAAAAACAAGTTAGGCGTCCTCTAATTGTTGTTTGCATGTTTCTGATGGCTTCTATGGGTTTCTAGCAAGACGTTTCTTACCTCATAAAACCACAGCGTGATATGTCAATTGCTATTTACCCTTCATAAGGACCCTTTTCATCGAATCCGATACAACTAAAGTGGGAGGCGGCACCCGCTAGCCACCTTATGCAACAAGTGCATGTCGATCGGTGGAACTTGTCTCACGTAAGTGTATGCGTGTAAGGTCGGTCAGGCGCTTCATCCCACAATGCCGCCGAATCAAGATTAGACTAGTAGCGGTAAGCATATTGAACAAAATCAACGCCCACAACTACTTTGTGTTCTACTCGTGCAAAGAATCTACGGAATAGACCTAGCTCATGATGCCCTTTGTTGGGGAGCGTGGCAAAATTCAAAATTTTCCGGCGTGTCACCAAGATCTATCTATGGAGAAACTAGCAGCGAGGGAAGGAGAGTGCATCTACATACCCTTGTAGATCGCTAAGCGGAAGCGTTCAAGAGAACGGGGTTGAAGGAGTCGTACTCGTCGTGATCCAAATCACGGAGATCCTATTGCGAGCAGACGGCACCTCCGCGTTCAACACACGTACAGCCGGTGGCGTCTCCATGCCTTGATCCAGCAAGGAGAGAGGAGAGGTTGGGGAAGACTCCATCCAGCAGCAGCACGACGGTGTGGTGGTGATGAAGGGCGTGGCAATCTGCGAGGCCGCCAAGCACCAGGGAGAGGAGGAGGACTTGGGAGAGGGAGGGATGCGCCGAGGCAAGGTGCAGCTCCCATGCGCCTCCCACTATATATAGGGGTGGAGGGATTATTTCTTGCCCTCAAGTCCATTGGGGCGTTGGCAAGGTGGGAGGAAAGAAATCCGTCCTTTCCTTTCCCCACAGATTATTATCCCCCTTTTTAGGGATCTTGATCTTATCCCTTGGGATATGATCTTATTCCTTCTAAGGGGATCTTGGTCTTGCCTTGACCAGGGGTGTGGGGCCTTGCCCCCACTACCCACGTTCATATGGGTCCCCCATGCAGGTGGGCCCCACTCGGAACCTTCTAGAACCTTCCGGTACAATACCGAAAAATCCGAACATTTTCCGGTGGCCAAAATAGGACTTCCATATATAAATCTTTACCTCCGGAACATTCCGGAACTCCTCGTGACATCCGGGATCTCATTCGGGACTCCGAACAACATTCAGTAACCACGTATATCTATTCCCTATCACCCTAAGCGTCCTTGAACCTTAAGTGTGTAGACCTGCGGGTTCGGGAACCATCTGAACATGACCAAGGCGTTCTCCGGTCAATAACCAATAGCGTGATCTGGATACCCATGTTGGCTCCCACATGTTCCACGATGATCTCATCGGATGAACCACGATGTCAAGGACTCAATCGATCCGTATACAATTCCCTTTGTCTAGCGGTATTGTACTTACGAGATTCGATCGTCGGTATACCGATACCTTGTTCAATCTCATTACGGCAAGTCTCTTTACTCGTTCCGTAACACATCATCCGTGATCAACCCCTTGGTCACATTGTGCACATATGATGATGTCCTACCGAGTGGGCCAGAGATACCTCTCCGTTTACGAGTGACAAATCCAGTCTCGATTTGTGCCAACCCAACGATCACTTTCGGAGATACCTGTAGTGCACCTTTATAGCCACCCGATTCGTTGTGGCGTTTGGTACACCCAAAGCATTCCTACGGTATCCGGAGTTGCACAATCTCATGGTCTAAGGAAAAGATACTTGACATTAGAAAAGCTTTAGCATCTGAACTACGATCTTTGTGCTAGGCTTAGGATTGGGTCTTGTCCATTACATCATTCTCCAAATGATGAGATCTAGTTATCAACGACATCCAATGTCCATGGTCGGAAACCGTAACCATCTGTTGATCAACGAGCTAGTCAACTAGAGGCTTACTAGGGACATGGTGTTGTCTATGTATCCACACATGTATCTGAGTTTCCTATCAATACAATTATAGCTTGGATAATAAACGATTATCATGAACAAGGAAATATAATAATGACCAATTTATTATTGCCTCTAGGGCATATTTCCAGCAGCACCAACCGGGACTAATGCCACCCTTTAGTCCCGGTTGGTGCCACCAACCGGGACCAAAGGCCTCTTTTCAGCAGCCCATAGGGGCGGGAAGCGGCAACCTTTGGTCGGTTGGTGCTTTCAACCGAGACTAAAGGGTGCGTAAATCCGATTAAAACCTGGCCGAGACTAATGCACCCTTTAGTCGGTTGGTGCCTCCAACCGGGACCAAAGGCCTTGTCTTGCCCACGCCAAATGTTTAGTCCCACCTCGCTAGTTGAGAGGGAGCGCACAGTTTATAAGGTGCGGTGCACCTTCCTCTCGAGCTCCTCTCTAAAGCAGGCTTTGGGACTAAGCGTGCAATATGTGCACAATGGGCCTCTTGGGCCTCCAGCGGCTGAATCTGGCCCATGGTAGGGTTTCTAATCGTATTCAGGCCGTGGGGGCCCAGTAGGTGGCACTTTTTTTGGTTTTTTTTGTTTTATTTGTTGCTTTATTTATTTTATTTTGGTTTTGGTTTATTTTTCTTTTGGTTTTTTGCTTTATTTTTTAATTCTTTTTGCTTTTAGTTTTAGAAAAATTATAAACTTTCTACTAGTGCCATTAGTTTTCAAATTTGAAAACACTTTTTTTTTTTCTTTGTTGCTTTATTTATTTTATTTTGTTTCTACTTACAACAAAATACTTGTTGTTGCTATTTTATTTTTTTCAGTTTTTGTTTTTTTTACTGCTTTATTTATTTACTTTTGGTTTTTGCTTTATTTTTAATTCTTTTTGCTTTTAGTTTTAGAAAAATATAAACTTTCTGTTAGTGCCATTAGTTTTCAAATTTGAAAACACTTTTTTTGTTTTCTTTGTTGCTTTATTTATTTTATTTTGTTTCTACTTACAACAAAATACTTATTATTGCTATTTTTATTTTTTCCAGTTTTTATTTTGTTTTCTGTATTATTTATTTTCTTTTGGTTTTTTGCTTTATTTTTAAATTCTTTTTTTCTTTTAGTTTTAGAAAAAATATAAACTTTCTGTTAGTGCCATTAGTTTTCAAATTTGAAAACACTTTTTTTGTTTTTTTTGTTGCTTTATTTACTTTATTTTGTTTCTACTTACAACAAAATACTTATTGTTGCTCTGAAAAAGTTGGCACAGCATGTGCATGTACAAAACAGACAATGGTATCATACTCGTCTGTGACAAAGTTGGCATGGTATCATCATAATAGTTGCGGGAGAAAGTCTTCATTTTTCTTCGCTTGTGTCATTTGCTTATTGCGCGTAACCATGGATAATCTTCGCCGTTTATCGGGATGCTTAGGTCAGCCTTGACTTTGAAAGGAGAATTTCATGAAACTTTTCATACTCTTGAGACATGTCATCTTGCCCTCCACTCCCGGGATGTCCTTTTTCTGAAAGAACTATGTGGCGCTTTGGCTCATCGTATGATGTATTAACTTCCTTATCTTTTCTTTTCCTCGATCTGGTAGACATGTCCTTCACATAGATAACCTGTGCCACATCATTGGCTAGGACGAACAGTTAAATCGATGTACCCAAGATTTTTCAGATCCTTGTTGTCATTCCGTCTTGTGGGTCTACACTGCCCCGCCTCTGACAGATTGACCCACTTGCACTTAAACAAAGGGACCTTAAAATCTACTCCGTAGTCAAGTTCGCATATGTCTACTATGTAACCATAATATGTGTCCTTTCCCAATCGGTTGCTGCATCAAGCGGACACGCTGTTTTGGTTAGTGCTCTTTTGATCTTGGTCAATTGTGTAAAATGTATTCACATTTATCTCGTATCCTTTCCAAATCATTACAGTCAAAGATGGTCCCTGGACAACAAGTACAGCTCATCACAAGCAGTGTTGTCACCAGAGGCGTGTTTCCAACCAACTGCTGGAAGTCTGATGTGTTCACATGTAATCCGATCGTCGCCTTTGCTCGGGTGTTTGGGCGTGAAGCAGTTCTTGTGTTCATCGACATATGGGGTCACCAAGGTAGAGTTACGTAGAAGCTGTGTAGTGTGCTTGAGACCAAGAATATCCGTCCTGCATATTATTGAGTCCCTTCAAGCGTGCCTTTTCGATCAGTCTCCCATCATACGCGATTTAGGGAGACCTATCTTCTTAAGGCCAGGAATGAAGTCAACACAAAACCCGATGACATCCTCTGTTTGATGGCCCATGGAGATGCTTCCTTCGGCCTAGTGCGATTCTGAACATATTTCTTTAGGACTCCATGAACCTATCAAAGGGTACATATTGTGTAGAAATCGGGCCCCAGAATGACAATCTCGTCGACTAGATGAACTAGGGCGTGCGTCATGATATTGAAGAAGGATGGTGGGAACACCAGCTCAAACCGACAAGACATTCGCCACATCACTCCTTAGCGTTGGTATGATTTCTGGATCGATCACCTTCGAGATATTGCATTGAGGAATGCACATAGCTTCACAATGGCTAATCGGACGTTTTCCGTTAGAAGCCCCTCAATGCAACCGGAAGCGATTGCGTCATAATCACGTGGCGATCATGAGACTTTAGGTTACGGAACTTTTCTCGGCATATTTATTATTCCTTTATATTCAACGAGAAGCCGTCGGGACCTTCATCTGAGCGAGGCATTCAAAGAAGATTTCTTTCTCTTCTTTCATAAGGCGTGGTGGCGGGACCTTCATCTTGCTTGAGGCATGCCCTCTTTTTAGTACAAGCGTTGCGGGTTCTCCGTGCCTCGGATGTATCTTTTGTCTTCCCATACGCCCAAGAATCCTAGCAGGTTCACGCAAAGGTTCTTCGTCACGTGCATCACGTCGATCGAAGCGGACCTCTAGGTCTTTCGATGGGTAGGTCCCAAAATATAGATTTCTTCTTCCACATGGGTGTGTGATAGTCAGCGTCATTGAACAGCTAGTCGCGGGACCCTTTCCAAACATTACGTGTAAATCATTGACCATAGCAAATGCGTGATCACCGATGCGCATGGCGGCGCTTCTTCGGTGATCTGCCTCACCTTTGAAATGCTTGCCTTTCTTTCAACATTGATGGTTGGTCGGAAGAAATCGGCGATGGCCCGGTACACATTCTTCCTGCAGCTTCCGGTATATACTATCGGTGTCAAGTAAACGGTGCGTGCATCGTGGTATCCCTTGTTTGTCATCTGAAAGGTTCTTGAGGCGGGTCAATCGTTGATGGTCACGAACAACAACGCCTTTAGGTGAAATTCCTCCTTTTGTGCTCATCCCGTCGTACACCATTTCCATTCCACAGCTGTAAAGTTCTTCAACTAATGGCCTTAGGTACACATCAATGTCGTTGCGGGTTGCTTAGGGCCTTGGATGAGAACGGCATCATAATGAACTTCGCTTCATGCACATCAAGGAGGAAGGTTATACATACATAGAGTCACGGGCAGGTGTTGTGATTGCTGCTCTGCTCCCGAAAGGATTAATGCCATCCGCGCTTAAAGCAAACCATCGTTCCTTGGGTCCTTTGCAAACTCATCCCGTACTTTCTCTCGATTTTTCTCCACTGCGACCCGTCGTGGTGCTCTCAACTTCCGTCTTTCTTACGGTCCTCACTTGTGCCATCGCATCAACTTGGCATGCTCTCCGTTTACGAGCAGACGTTTCAAGCGTGGTATTATAGGAGCATACCACATCACCTTCGCGAGAACCCTCTTCTGGGAGGCTCGCCGTCAACATCACGGGGTCATCTCGTCGATCTTATACGCAATGCACGCATACCGGGCATGCGTTGAGATCCTTGTATGCACCATGATAGAGGATCAGATCATTAGGGCATGCATGTATCTTCTCCACCTCCAATCCTAGAGGGCATCGACCTTCTTTGCTGCGTATGTCTTGTCGGGCAATTCGTTATCCTTTGGAAGCTTCTTCTTCATTATTTTGATAGCTTCTCAAATCCTTTATCGAGCCTGACATTCTCTGCCTTCCACTGCAGCAATTCGATGCGGTGCAGAGCTTTGTGTTGCCATCTTCGCAATTGGGGTACAACCCTTTTTGTGATCCTCTAACATGCGATCGAACTTCAGCTTCTCCTTTTGACTATCGCATTGCGTCCTTGCATCGACAATGACCGGCGGAGATCATCATCATCGGGCACATCGTCTGGTTCCTCTTGATCTTCAGCAGCTTAGCCCGTTGCGGCACCATCGTGCACATCATCTGTTTCCTCTTGATGTTCAGTAGCATCACCGTATTCAGGGGCACATAGTTGTCATCGTACTCTTCTTCTTCGCCGTCTTCCATCATAACCCATATTTCTCCATGCCTCGTCCAAACATTATAGTGTGGCATGAAACCCTTATAAAGTAGGTGGGTGTGAAGGATTTTCCGGTCGAGTAAGACTTCGTATTCCCACATATAGGGCATGGACAACACATAAAACCATTCTGCTTGTTTGCCACAGCCACTTGAGAAAATCATGCACGCCCTTAGTGTACTCGGAGGTGTGTACATCACCGTACATCCATTGCGGTTCATCTGCGTGCATTATATATAATTAAGTGTGTCAAAAATCATTCTGAACATCATGAATAGATAATTAAGTGACCAAATTAATAGAAGTTCATCATCACATAAAACCAAAGTACATACATAGTTCTCATCTAACAACATAAAGCTCTGCGAGCATCTAAATTAATTAAACCATACATTGAAACTATGTAAAACATTTCAATGCGAAAACAAATCGATCATAATTGCAACCAAGGTAACAACTGATCCAACGGCATAATGATACCAAGCCTTGGTATGAATGGCATATTTTCCAATCTTTCTAATCTTCAAGCACATTGCATCCATCTTGATCTTGTGATCATCGACGACAACCGCAACATGCAACTCCAATATCATCTTCTCCTCCTCAAGTTTTTTATTTTTCCTTCAAGAAATTGTTTTCTTCTTCAACTAAATTTAACCTCTCGACAATAGGGTCGGTTGGAATTTCAGTTCAACAACCTCCTAGATAAATAAAATCTATGTCACGTTGGTGGCATAATTTTCATAAACAATAAATGAACCAATAGTTATGAAAAGATAATATATACCACATCTGAATCATAGGCAGGGCGAGGGCCGGCGAGGCGGATACCAAAACCATCGCACTATATAAGATGCAACAATAAAAGTAAGAAAATAATACAAGTATCTCTCTAAACATACAAGTGAGAATATTTTTCATTTCAGAAAGAAGATAAGAACAAGAGGCTCACCACGGTGGTGCCGGCGATGAGATCGGCGCGGTGATCGGCAGCGATGAAGGCGGGGCCAGGCGTGACGGACCGCTAAACCTAGATAAATATTGAGGAAAATGGAGCTTGGCGGTCGAGCTTGGAGAGGAGAAACCTTAAGTAGTGTGGCTCGGGCATTCCATGAACACCTTGTGTGCATAGGAGGTGAGCTAGAGCACCACCAAGCCCTCTCCCCTCGGCGGAAAAATAGAGCGGTGTGCTCTGGTCTTGCTGAGGGGTATATATAAACACCACCATTAGCCCGGTTGGTGGCATGAACCGGGACTAAAGGGAAGCCTTTGGTCCCGGTTCAAGCCACCAACCGGGACCAATAGTGGTGGGCCAGGAGCCAGGCCCATTGGTCCCGGTTCGTCCCACCAACCGGGACCAAAAGTTCCGGACGAACCGGGACCAATGGCCCACGTGGCCCGGCCGGCCCCCTAGGCTCATGAACCGGGACAAATAGCTCCATTGGTCCCGGTTCGTGGCAGAACCGGGACTAATGGGTTGAACCGGCCTGGGCCATTGCCCCCTTTTTCTACTAGTGACAAAAACCTTCTGGTTGCATCATATACAACTCTTCTTTAAGATATCCATTAAGGAATGCAGTTCTGACATCCATTGCCAGATTTCATAATTAGAAAATGCGGCAATTGCTAACATGATTCGGACAGATTTAAGCATCACTACGGGTGAGAAGGTCTCATCGTAGTCAACCCATTGAACTTGTCGAAAACCTTTTGCAACAAGTCGAGATTTGTAGACAGTAACATTATCATCAGCGTCACTATTCTTCTTGAAGATCCATTTATTTTCTATGGCTTGCCGATCATCGGGCAAGTCCACCAAAGTCCATACTTAGTTCCCATACATGGATCCTATCTCAGATTTCATGGCCTCGAGCCATTTGTCGGAATCTGGGCTCATCATAGCTTCTTCATAATTCGTAGGTTCTCCATGGTCTAGTAACATGACTTTCAGGACAGGATTACCATACCATTCTGGTGTGGAACGTCCTTTGTTCGACCTACAAGTTCTAGTAGTAACTTGATTTGAAGTTTCATGATCATCATCATTAACTTCCTCTCCAGTTGGTGTAGGCATAACGGGAACTAATTTCTCTGATGTGCTACTTTCCAAATTGAGAGAAGGTATAATTACCTCATCAAGTTCTACTTTCCTCCCACTCACTTCTTTCGAGAGAAACTCCTTCTCTAGAAAGGTTCTATTCTTGGCAACAAAGATCTTGCCTTCGGATTTGTGGTAGAAGGTGTACCCAATTGTTTCCTTAGGGTATCATATGAAGATGCACTTCTCTGATTTGGGTTCGAGCTTATTAGGCTGAAGCCTTTTGACATAAGTGTCGCAACCCCAAACTTTAAGAAACGACAGCTTAGGTTTCTTGCCAAACCACAGTTCATACGGTGTCATCTCAACGGATTTAGACGGTACCCTATTTAACGTGAATGCAGCTGTCTCTAATGCATAACCCCAAAATGATAGTGGTAAATCGGTAAGAGACATCACAGATCGCACCATATCTAATAAAGTACGGTTACGATGTTCGGACACACCATTATGTTGTGGTGTTCCAGGTCACGTGAGTTGTGAAACTATTCCACATTGTTTTAAATGAAGGCCAAACTCGTAACTCAAATATTCGCCTCCGCGATCAGATCATAGAAACTTTATTTTCTTGTTATGATTATTCTCCACTTCACTCTGAAATTCTTTGAACTTTTCAAACGTTTCAGACTTGTGTTTCAATATTAAGTAGATATACCCATATCTGCTTAAATCATCTATGAAGGTTAGAAAATAACGATACCCGCTGCGTGTCTCAACGCTCATCGGACCGCATACATCGGTATGTATTATTTCCAATAAGTCATTGGCTCGCTCCATTGTTCCGCATAACAGAGTTTTAGTCATCTTGCCCATGAGGCATGGTTCGCAAGTATAAAATGATTCATAATCAAGTGATTCCAAAAGCCCATCAGCATGGAGTTTCTTCATGGGCTTTACACCAATATGACCTAAACGGCAGTGCCACATATATGTTGCACTATCATTATCAACTTTGCATCTTTTGGCATCAATGTTATGAATATGTGTATCACCACAATGGAGATTCAACGGAAATAGACCACTCTTCAAGGGTGCATGACCATAAAAGATATCAATCATATAAATAGATCACCCATTATTCTCTGATTTAAATAAATAACCGCCTCGCACTAAACAATATCCAAATATAATGTTCATGCTCAACGCTGGCACCAAATAACAATTATTCAGGTCTAAAACTAATCCCGAAGGTGGATGTAGAGGTAGCGTGCCGATGGCGATCACATCGACCTTGGAACCATTCCCGACGCGCATCGTCACCTCGTCCTTAGCCAACCTTTGTTTAATCTGTAGCTCTTGTTTCGAGCTACAAATATGAGCAACGGAACCAGTATCAAATACCCAGGCACTACTACGAGCATTAGTAAGGCACACATCAATAACATGTATATCAAATATACCTTTGTTCACTTTCTCATCCTTCTTATCCGCCAAATACTTGGGGCAGTTCCGCTTCCAGTGACCAGTCCCTTTGCAGTAGAAGCACTCAGGTTCAGGCTTGGGTCTAGCTTTGGGCTTCTTCCTGGGAGTGGAAAGTTGCTTGCCATTCTTCTCAAAGTTCCCTTTCTTTCCCGTGCCTTTTTTCTTAAAACTAGTGGTCTTGTTAACCATCAACACTTTATGCTCCTTCTTGATTTCTACCTCCGCGGTTTTAAGCATTGCAAAGAGCTCGGGAATTGTTTTGTTCATCCCTTGCATATTAATAGTTCATCATGAAGCCTTTGTAGCTTGGTGGCAGTGATTGAAGAACTCTGTCAATGACACAATCAACTGGAAGATTAACTCCCAACCAAGTCAAGTGATTATAATACCCAGACATTTTGAGTATGTGTTCACTGACAGAACTGTTCTCCTCCATGTTGCAGCTATAGAACTTGTTGGAGACTTCATATCTCTCAACCTAGGCATTTGCTTGAAATACTAACTTCAACTCTTGGAACA
Organism: Aegilops longissima; assembly: GCA_021605205.1. Classification (NCBI taxonomy): domain Eukaryota; kingdom Viridiplantae; phylum Streptophyta; class Magnoliopsida; order Poales; family Poaceae; genus Aegilops; species Aegilops longissima. The sequence continues at coordinate 46,738,862 of CM038677.1, read as the reverse complement.
TATCATATGCTCCATGACGTTCAAAACGTCTTTGAAGTCCCGGTTCTAAGCCATAAAGCATGGCACACTGAACTATCGAGTAGTCATCAGATCGAGCTTGCCAGACGTTTAAAACATCAGCATCTGCTCCTGCAGTAGGCCTTTCACCTAGCGATGCATCAAAGGACATAATTCATCTTTGCAGCAATGAGGATAATCCTCAAGTTACGGATCCAGTCGGTGTAGTTGCTACCATCATCTTTCAACTTAGCTTTCTCTAGGAACACATTAAAATTCAGGGGAACATTAGCACGGGCCATTGATCTACAACATAGATATGCAAATATTATCAGGAATAAGTTCATGATAAATTAAGTTCAATTAATCAAATTACTTAAGAACTCCCACTTAAATAGACATCCCTCAAGTCATCTAAGTGATACGTGATCCAAATCAACTAACCCATGTCCGATCATCACGTGAGATGGGGTAGTCATCAATGGTGAACATCTCTATATTGATCATATCTACTATATGATTCACGTTCGATCATTCTATCTCCAGTGTTCTGAGGCCATGTGTGTACATGCTAGGCTTGTCAAGTTTAACCCAAGTATTCCGCATGTGCAAAACTGTCTTACACCTGTTGTATGTGAAAGTATATAGCATGAATGTTTATGTATATTTTAATATTTTTAAACATCATTGTAGAGACCTGCAAAGCATATGATGAAACAAATATCTTAATAGTGATTTTCTAGTGTAAGATTAGTAGGCATATTTCTATAAACTTCTAGTGTATATGTTGAGTCGTTTGCATTGTTTTTGGTCAAACGTGTCTTTAAGTAACCGTGGGTTCAATAATAATTTAACACATGCTCTGTAAATTTTATTCAACTACCACTTATAGAAATCAGCAATGAACATAAAAATACCATGGCTTCTGCTACTTATGTATCTACTCCCTCCGTTCCAAAATAGATGACTCAACTTTATTCTAACATTAGTACAAAGTTGAGTCATCTATTTTGGAACGGAGGGAGTACTAGTTAGCGTGCACATGCAACACATGTCTCAACCAAAGCAGCACATTAAATTCATGTGTATTTAATTCTGTAGTGGCGATAATCCCTGCCACTCTATAGGTGAAGTTCAATGCAAACCCCATATTTTACCTTTTGAGGATGTATGTGAGGTTGGAGTAGACCAAAAAGAAAACATAATCCAAGAAGAAATTCCACTGGTATAGTAAAGATTTCATAATGTCTGATATTCTGTGAACTTGGAAGGACTTATACTACATATAAGCATTGTCCAAGTGAACATGGTAGAGATGCAAACTTTCAACAAGATATACAAAAAAGAACTTCAGTCTCGGAACAACTGAATTTGTTCCCTCTTGGATTTGGCCTACATGTTATCTTCAGAATTTGAATTGATGGGCTCAACTACAGCGCCACAGTGGAAGTTATAACAGGCACCACTCGCGAGCTTGAAGTGTTTGTGGGTAGCCAGCACTAGTGCAAAACCGGCCTTGATGCGGTTCGTGGCAACCTTTAGTGTCGGTTAGCCAACGGCACTAAAGAGTGAGGGACTAAGGTCCCCCCTTTAATACCGGTTCGTCATGAACCGGCGCTAAAAATGCAAACACGTGTCACGAGCCAGGCCCGTGTGCGTGTAGGTCTTTAGTACCGGTTGGTAACACCAACCGGTACTAAATGTTTGGGTGTTTTTTTAAATTTTTGCTTTAGTTTTGTGTTTTCAATTTAATTTAGTGATTATTTTATATTATAATGAGTTGTTAAATCATTAGGTGAAAGTACCGCGGATTAGTTTCGACTGAAGGATCTAGCTAGCTAAGTGATCAAGAGTATATATATGCCATATCGATATTATACTTGATCACCTAATTAGGTGATCAAGTTTAATATATATGGATATGGCATATATATATATACTTGATCACTTAGGTAGGATCCATCCAGCTGAAACTAATCTGTGGTTTCTTTCATTAAATGATATAATAACATTCACTTGCACCAGAAGCAAAAATATCATCGAGTTCAACAAGATTGTCATGATATTATAAGCGTTCATATATAACACCACAAAAGCAAATCACTCTTTGAGATTAAGTTCAGAACGAAAAACACGGACATGAAAGGACAAGTACTAAGAGCAGCATGAACTAGCTAAATCACTCCTGCTAGCTACTCTCTCTCTGGTAAAATAGCATAGAACATGTATAGCTCTTCTGATTCATCATACTGGAGCATGCAGATGAACCTGTCTCCTAATCGTGGGCTGTGCTTCTTATTGCTGCCCCCTAGTACTTCTCTGCGATCGTTCACAATTTTGCTCCAATCTTTCACTATTAAGCCTTCATCGCTTTTAGAAATCCTGAATGCACTAATGTGCAATGTAGGATATCTTGGCCGTAAGCTAACCATTGACATGTGACCTTTAGTCTCGATCCACTGAGGCACAACTGTCATTGGGAGTCCCTGTTGAAGAATATCGTATAGTAATTAATATACTTAGCAATGAAAGTTTAGCAAAAAATAATGTATGCAAAAGATGCACTGAGGACAAATAGTAAAAATATTACCATCTTTAAGTAAAAGATGTGACCCTAGTTCAATCTGATCACTATTGGTGCATGCGTTTTGAGTACTAACATTTCTAAGTGCAGGAAGAAAATTTGTCTTGACAGTATGAAGATCCTCAAGCCATGAAACATAATGACTTATCTCCTCGCAGTTTAGATCAGCTCCGGGACAGTAGTAGGTCCTGTCTATCAAGCGCCGAACATGTTTGCTTGAATGGAGATAAGCTGTCAATAGAAATTAGTTGTCAATTATTTTTGAATAAGCAATATCAAAGAAAAAAATATAGTTGAGAAGAACTCACATAATGGTAGAATTGGAGGCGTCTGCACATCGACCCATATGTCTCTATTACCTTCAATATCATCTTCCGAACGAATATCAAAAGTGATAACCATACCAGGCTCAAATGCATAAGCCTAGCATAGTGCTTGCCAAGTTTTGCATTCAAAATAGGTGTACGTGTGTGCATTATATACTTTGACGTTCAAAGTATAACCATGCTCAGTTTTCAGGTAAACTCTCTTTACCTCCATAGTTTCCATATCAATGAAACCTATCTTATCCAAGACAAAAATTCTTGCCTGGCAGGGGATGCGCTAGTAGAATAGTGAAAATTAAAAATTATAAGTCAGGCAAATGAAGCATATATAAGTCATGCTTAATTATCAAAACAGACTTGTCGTTGTGACTTACTGTATCGAATTCGAAGTTCTCATCCAGCTTGATGCTGAATCGTCTATCATCAACAAGGAAATTTCTGTCGCACTGGCCGCGCTGGTCTTCACAGTATTCGCACATAATGAAATTTTTCCCGTCGTCAGACGACATTTCCTATGTTCATATTAGGCGAAACATTAAACACTTACTAATTCAATTAATTCAACTAGTTCTATTAATTCAACTAAGCATTTACTAAAAATAAACTAGTTATATTAATTCAACTAGTTCAACTAAACATTTATTAAAAATAAACTAGTTATATTAATTCAATTAGTTCAACTAAGCATTTACTAAAATAAACTAGTTCTATTAATTTAACTAGTTCAACTAAGCATTTACTAAAATAAACTAGTTATATTAATTCAATTAGTTCAATTAAGCATTTACTAAAACAAACTAGTTCTATTAATTCAATTAGTTCAACTATGCATTTACTAAAAAGAAATTAGTTCTAT